>VMDR010001027.1:0-153707 GCA_007922815.1 Macrotus californicus
GAGCTAATGATTCGGCAGCTGAAATGGAGTTCAAGAATTTACATTCCTAACAAGCTCCCAGGTGCTCCTGATGCTTACTGTCCTGGGACCACATTTGAGAACTGCCACTCCAGATGAATTCATTTAAAAACAAAAGAGATATGATTACCGTGTCATTACATTCATCTGTTTAAACATACAATTACGTGGCTTTCAGCATATTAGAAAGCTGTGTAATTATCACCACTATGTGATTCAAAAAGATTTTTAAAGTATATTTTATTGATTATGCTATTACAGTTGTACCATTTTTTCTCCCCCTCCACCCTGCACCCCTCTCCCACCACCAACTCCCCCCTTAGTTCCTGTCAAAGGGGCATACATATAAGTTGTCTTCTCCATTTCCTATTCTTAACTCCCTCTATTTTGTACCTGACAATTATGCTTATTCCCTGTACCTTTTCCGCCATTCTTCCCCCTCCCCCTGCCACTGATAACCCTCCATGTGATCTCCATTTCTGTGATTCTGTTCCTGTTCTAGTTGTTTGCTTAGTTTGCTATTTGTTTTTTAGGTTCAGTTGTTGATAGTTGTGAGTTTGTTGTCATTTTACTGTTCATAATTTTGACCTTCTTCTTTTTCTTAGATAAGACCCTTTAACATTTCATATAATAAGGGCTTGGTGATGATGAACTCCTTTAAGTTGACCTTATCTGGGAAGCACTTTATCTGCCCTTTCATTCTAAATGATAGCTTTGCTGGATAGAGTAATCTTGGATATAGGTCCTTGCCTTTCATGATGTTGAATACTTCTTTCCAGCCCTTCTTGCCTGCAAGGTTTCTTTTGAGAAATCAGCTGACAGTCTGATGGGCACTCCTTTGTAGGTAACTGTCTCCTTTTCTCTTGCTGCTTTTAAGATTCTCTCCTTATCTTTTATCTTGGCTCATGTAATTATGATGTGCCTTGGTGTGTGCTTCCTTGGGTCCAACTTCTTTGGGACTCTCTGAGCTTTCTGGACTTCCTGAAAGTCTATTTCCTTTGCCAGATTGGGGAAGTTCTCCATTATTTTTCCAAATAAGTTTTCAACTTCTTGCTCTTCCTCTTCCCTTTCTGGCACCCCTAAGATTTGGATGTTGGAACATTTAAATTTGTCCTGGAGGTTCCTCAGCCTCTCATTTTTTTGAATTCTTGTTTCTTCATTCTGTTCCAGTTGAATATTTATTTCTTTCTTCTGCTCCAAATCGTTGATTTAAGTCCCAGTTTCCTTCCCTTCACTATTGATTCCCTGTATATTTTGCTTTATTTCACTTTTCATAGCCTTCACTTCTTCCTCTATTTTGCATCTGTACTCAATCACTTCTAAGCATCCTAATTACCAGTGTTCTGAACTCTGCATCTGATAGGTTGGCTATCTCTTCATTGCTTAGTTCTATTTCTGGAGTTGTGATCTGTTCTTTCATTTGGGCCATATTTCTTTGTCTTAGCATACCTATTACATTTTAAGGGATGGAGCCTTAGGTATTTGGGGGAGTCAACCCACTCCTCTGTGTTGTTGTACTGTATGTGGGGGAGGGGTCAGAGAGGGAACAATGCCTCTTGCTTGGCTCTCATCCCACTTTTGGTCACTTCCTCCACTACCCACAAGCAAATTGGGCCCTTCTGGTGCTGATCCCCAGGCGGGTGGGCTTGTGTACATTCTAGGACCCCGTGGGTCTCTCCAATGAACTTTTCTGTGAGGCTGGGAGTTTCTCATGTTTTTATAGGCAGAGGTTTTGAGGCTTTGGTTTACCACACTGGAACCCTGGGTTGTGTTGTCTGTCTTGCTCCCCAGTTGTTCATCCTGGCTTATCCGCACTTGAATGTGGAACCACCTGCTCTGCCAGCCACGCCTCGCCCAACCAGGTCTGTTGACTTTCCTCTCCACCCTGCTGCCTGACCCCTCCCCTCCTACTGGTCTGGATGAATGTTTCTTCTTTAACTCCTTGGTTGTTGGACTTCCATACAGTCCGATTTCCTGGCAGTTCTGATTGTTTTTTGTTTTTAAATTTGTTGTTGTCCTTCTTTTGGTTGTGCAAGGAAGCAAAGTATATCTATCTATGCCTCTATCTTGGCCAGAAGTCTTCAAGAAGATTTCCATCACTCTCCAAAGAAAGCCCTGTACCCAGTTAAGCTATCATTTCCCATTTCCTCTCCTTGCTCAAATTCTGGCAACCACTAATATACCTGTGTCTATAGACTTGCCTATTTTGGACATTCCATTGTGTTTGGACTATTTCAAGTAGCATATGTCTTCAAAGTGCATCCATGTTGTAGCACATACACCGATACTTCATTCTTTTTATGAAAAATACTCCATTTTATAGATATACCCTATTTTGCTTATTCATTTGTCACTTGATAGATATTTGGATTGTTTCTACTTTTTGGCTGCTATGAACATTCATGTATCAGTTTTTGTGAGGGCATATTTTCATTTCTCTTGGATATATAACGAGGGGTGGAATTGCTGGGTCATACGCTAATTCTGCTTAACTCTTTGAGGAACTGCTGGACTCTTTCCCAAGTGGCTGCACCTTTCTGCATTCCTACCAGCAGTGTATGAGGGGTCCAATATATCCACATCCTTGCCAACACATTGTCATCTCTTTTGATTAAGGTCATTCTACTGAGTGTGACACGGTATCTCATTGTGGTTTTGATTTGCAGTTCTCTGATGACTAATAATGTTGAGCATCTTCTCATGAACTGATTGCCATTTGTATATTTGGAGAACTACTTGTTCAAACCTTTTGCCCATTTTAAAAAGTGGGTATTTTTTATTCAGTTTTTAGCATTCTGTATAGATTCTGGACACTAGATCTGTATTAGAAATAAAATTTGCAAATGTTTTCTTCCATTCTGAGTTTTCTTTTCACTCCATAGAGTCCTATAAATCACAAAAGTTTTAAATTTTGATAAAATGCAATTTGTTTTTCTTTGGATACTTATGCTTTTGATTGTTATATTCAAGAAAACATGGTCTAATCCAAAATCATAAATATTTACACCTATGTTTTCTTCTAAACATTTTGTATTTAGATCTCTGTTTCATATTAACTTTTTTGTATCTGATATAAATTAAGGGTCCGAAAACACTCCTTAAAAAATGTGGATATTCAGTTGTCATAGCACCACTTGCTGGAAGGACTATTTCCCCCTGAACTGTCTTGGCACTCTTGCCAAAAATTAATTGACCTTGAATATATGGATATCTTTCAAGACTCAAATCTTATTCCCTTGATCTATATTTCTCTCTACATGCCCACAGTAGTCTTGATCACTGTATCTTCTCAGTAAGTTTTGAAACCGCAAAGCATGAGGCCCTCCACTTTGTTTTTTCAAGATTGTTTTGGCTGTTCTGGGCCCCCTGAATTTTTGTATGAACTTTAAAATTAGCTTGTCGATTACTGCAAAAAAAAATTTTTTTTAGCTGGGAGTTTTACAGAGATTGCCTGGAATGTGTAGATCACTTTGGAGACTATTGCCATCTTTAAAATTTTAAGTCTTCCAAGACATGAACATGAGCTATCTTCGCACTCATTTAGATCTTCTTTAGGATCTTCTTTCAACAATATTTTGTAGTTTTCAGTGTACAAGTCTTGCACTACCTTTGTTAAATTTATTCCTATTTTATTTTGAATGCTACTATAAATGAATTTTTAGGTGCATTTTAAAATTGCTAATTGCTAATGCATAGAAATACAATTGAATTTTGTACATTGATCTTCGACTCTACAAGTTTACTAATTCTAACAGGCTGGAGCTGGATTCCTCAGGATCTTCTATATACAAGATCATGCCATCTATGGATACAGATAGTGTAACTTGTTCCTTTGCAGTCTGGATGCCTTTGATTTTTTCTTGCCCATCCACCCTGGCTATGACCTGCAGCCTAAAGTGGTAGGAGTGACCCCTTTTCCTGGTTGTAGGGGGTAGCTTTCAGTCTCTCACCATTAAGCTGTGGGTTCTTTCTAGAGGCTCTTTATAAGGGTTTGGAAACTTGCTCCGTTTGTGGAGTGATTCTTCATCAACAAAGGGCGATGACTTTTATAAAATGTCTCTTCTGTATCTATTTAGATGATCACAAGGCTCTGTCCATCATCCTCATAACGTGATTACATCGATTGTTCTTCACAGGTTGAACCAGCCCTGTATTCCAGGGATGTGTTTCGCTTGGTTAACTCTATCAGTAAGGAGAAAACCCAAGTCCTGTGAAGGTTTTGATAATGAACTGCCCCAAATCTCACAAAAACACTAGTGGCAAAGCCACGACAGACCCTGCTTCCCCAGCGGCTTCTGTGTTGGCCCCTGGGGGAGGGATGAGGTTCGCAGGAGAAGGTGGAGCATCGTCAGGGCTGGATTAGTGAGCAACCCCTTCGCCACTACCCATCATTTGTATTGTGCCTCAAGCCTTGGAGGTGGTTTTCCCGCTCTCCTTGATCTTCATTTCAATTTAGGGGAATAATCTCCCTGTTTCACAGGTAAGTAAACTGAGGTTCAGTCACATTCAGTGACTTAAACATCTCAGAAGGGAGACATAGTGCTAGGACTTGAATGCAGGCCTTTGGAATCGAAGTCCTGGGTGCTCTGTACTCCATTGCTTGCCTGCCCTCGGACTCCCAGGATTCCAAGGCCCGGGGGAGCCCTTCCTCTCTCCACCCACTGACAGAGGTGTGACCATCAGATTAGAGCCTCATACATTGTTTAGCTCACGGCTGTGATCCAAACAGAAAACCCTCTTGAGAAGGGAAACCATTAAAGTTGTCTTATTCCTTAGGGGTGAATGAACTCTAGAATCAATCACTTTTCATTATTTCTTAATACAACTTTGTTTCATCTATAAATTTAGACTGACCATTGAATTGATTGCCTCCTGAAGGGCACAGAAACTTCACAATTAACAGCTGGCTAGATCGCCAGGTTGAAATCCCAGCTCCGGCATATGCTGCCTGTGTGAACGTGGGAGAGTATCACTGCATCTGTTTTCTCATCTGTAAAATGGGGATAACAGTTCCTACCTCACTGGGCTATTGGGAGACTGAAAACAAGCCAGCCCGTGTGATGTGTTTAGAATAATGCCTGGCTCAGAGAAAGCACTAAATTTTAGCTATTGTTAATATTAACAACCACATTAACTTCAACTTATTGAGTGCCTACTATTGTCAAGCACTGGGTCGGGTAGTTCTACAGAGATTCGAGCAGGCTCAGAGAGCTAAGTCGACCTGCCTGAGGTCACACAGCTAGGAAGTGGCAGCCCCAGGAGTCCAATGCTCAGCCTCTTAATGATGCCGTTCTGACTGCTGGAGGTGAGTTTTGAGAGAGGCAGGGAGGGGCCCCATGGGAAGCAGGCGAGGTCAGAACTATAATCAAACCGAGCTGCTAGGCTCAGGTTTGGGAGGAAAGGAAAGAATGGAAGGAAAGACGTGAGAGAAAACATTAGGCCTCAGCAAAGTTGGAGGCAGGCCTGCAAAGGATGTGGGTGGTCAGGACTGGGTACGCAGGAGCCAAAGGCCCAGGAAGAGAGGCCTGGAGCCCTGTGGAGAGGCCTGCAGAGCTCGTGGGGGCTGCAGGCAGCCTTCCCCAGGGAGGCGCCCTTGGCTTGGTTCACAATGGCAGTCAGGTAACATGGGTCAGCCTCTGGGACCCTGTTCATGCTTCCACATGGGAACAGCTGCCCTCACATCTGACCTGTAGACCAGGACTCCCAGTCATCAGAGAAGCCAGGTCCGGCGTTCCCCCAGTTGGTGCCGATCTCAGGGACCCTCACCCCAGCTCTGAGGGTATGCCCATAGCCCCCACCAGAGGCTCCACATCCAACTCTGGGACTGGGTATAAATGGGGTCCCAGTGCCAGAGGGGCATGCAGGGTTGGTGTGCCAACTCTCACATTGTAAAGATGACCCCAAGTTATGGCCAGCTGTATACCCCACCTCAGGGATCTGAAGGCTTCTCGCAAAGAGATGTCCTGTCACTCCTGATGATGTGGCAGTGGGTGAACCCTCAGTGTCTCTGAGCTTCCACGACAATAACTGCCTGCCTCACCCACCTCAAGGGACCATGAGGAGACTGAAGAAATGGAAAAGCACGGAGCTTACTGCCTGCCTCTGAAGGCCTCACCTTGGATTGGGGAGCGCGGAATAGCGGCCACTGGTCCCATAAACCCCAACACAGTCAAGAACACTTGCTGGTTCTCCACCCCACTGGCAGGCTCTCTGTGTTAAACAGTCAGCAAACCG
Organism: Macrotus californicus; assembly: GCA_007922815.1. NCBI lineage: Eukaryota > Metazoa > Chordata > Mammalia > Chiroptera > Phyllostomidae > Macrotus > Macrotus californicus. The sequence goes on from VMDR010001027.1 coordinate 6,253, forward strand.
GCAATAGCGGGGCGGGGCAGGGCTGTTGGGTTCCCCATGTGTGCAAACCGCACAGACCCAGCAGCTGGCCCCCTTCCTCCCCACTTTCCTTCCCGCCACCCTCCGAATCCCAGAGTGGACATTCCAACTGAGCAGAGGGAACCTCTTGCCAGAGTCAACATTGTGACCAGGCAGAGGAGAGCACCTTGGAGTTGGGCAGACCTGGGTGCCAGGCCTGCCCGTGGCATCTCTCACCTGTGTGTGGCTTCCTGAACCCCCATTTCCTCACCCCAGAAATGGGAACCACACCAGCCGGCCAGCAGGGCTGTGTGCGCAGACTCGAAGTACTGAACGTAAGGTGTTAAGCACCACGCTGGGGCTGGGGCAGGTCCCTGTGAAGGATGCGTCTGCCAAGCTGCAGGTCAAGGCCCTGACCCTCCTCTGCATCACTATGAGTCTGAACACCATATGGGGCCCATCCCCCACTGAGATTGGTTTTACTGCTTTTCCCCAAGAGGCACCACAGCATGAAAGCGGATGTGCTGAGCTGGCCTTCAGCGGCCCTAGTCCAGACTCCTGCCAGTGTCTGTGGAGGCATTTCCCAGAATCCCTTGTGGCTGAAGTTCAGGATTCATGACAGGTTCCCTGATTTGAACAGGAGAATCGAGGGAAGGCCGAGCACCTTCTTGCTGGTTTTGATGCATTCCTGTCAAAGCAGGGTGCCCATGCCCAGGCAGTAGATGAGGGGCACCAGAGCGAGTCCTGGAGGCCTGACCAGCATCCCGGCGTCTACTTCACGTTACTATGGGAGTCAAGACACAGCCGGGGCAGTGGCCTCCTGGTCGCTGCCCCACAGCCCCAGCGCTGAGTTCTTGGACTCAGTGGTTCTGATGCATCCGGGCCCCGCCTCCCGGGCTCTGGCGTGGCGGCAGTGCCAACCAGATCAGCGGTGGGCTCTGGAGCCACTGCTGGTTAAGGCGCCCTTCCCACAACTGTGAAAGGCACCTGTGCCTCTGTATTTGCACTTTCACCGCATCCGAGCATCCGAGATGGGCTACGTCCTTCATCTTCTCATGATGCTGCAGGCACTTGTCATAGACGCCTCCAAGGGGTACAGGCGTGTGTGTGCTCAGCCCCTCTTCGTCAGAACCACACTCCTGGGGCCACCAAAGCTGCATTGGCCAGCACAGCTGAGTGACCAGGGTTAATGATATTTTCCCTTTCCCGAGACTCTGGAATTCAGATGCGCCATCAGTGAGCTAAGTGAGGGAGGCTGGAACTATCATGCATCAGTCTGGGGCCAGGGGAGGCCACAGTCTGCCATACGGACCGATTCTGCCATAAGGACCGACCGTGAATTTGAGAAAGCCAGTCTGCAGCCAAGGAACGGGACGAGACAGGCATGTGTGGAGAGATGAAAAGCCAGGAAGAGTCCACTGAGGCCCTGAGTCAGCCCTGGTGAGGCCAGCTGTGTTGCTGTCCTTGGGATCCCTAACATAACCCCCATCCTTATTCTTAAAAATGTTCCCCTTCAGCTCAAGGGAGCTGTGTGGGCTTTTGCTGCTGGCCAGTGAAGGGGCTTCAGGACCCAGCTCATGCCCAGTGCATGGTGGGTCCTGGGCCCCTTCACATCCTGCCTGCTTGCTGCACTGAGCTGGCCTGGCTGCGGGAACATCACGGAGTTGGTTCCAGGGCAGGTGGCCCAGATATCTGGTTCTGTCTAGTTGAGACTGTCCCTTGGGCAAGTCCCTGCCCCTCTTTGGGCCTCAATTTTCCACTCTGGAATACAGGAAGGCTGGTGTAAAAATTTCCAAGATCCACCCCGACCGGGTAGCTCAGTTGGTTAGAGCGTCATCCCAATATGCCAGGGTTGTGGGTTCAATCCCTGGTCAGGGCACATACAAGAAGCAACTAATGGACTTCAGGCTCATCAGGGGGGTGGGTGGGAAGAGAGGGGGAAAACATACAGGGAATAAGAAGCATAAATGGTAGGTAGAAGATAGACAGGGGGAGGTTAAGAATAGTACAGGAAATGTAGAAGCCAAAGAACTCATATATATGACCCATGGACATGAACTAAAGTGGGAGAGTATGGGAGGAAGGGGTGTGCAGGGCGGGGGAGGAGATGGGACAACTGTAACAGCATAATCAATAAAATATATTAAAAAAAAGAAGCAACTAATGAATGCATAAGTAAGTGGAGCAACAAATCAATGTTTCCCTCTCTTTCTCCCCCTTCCTCTCTCTAAAATCAATTTTTAAAAAATTTCCAAGATCCCTTTTAATCCTTGTCTTCAGACTATTTGTTGCCAACCACAAAGAACTCAGAGGAAAATTGCTTTCATTTAGATTTTTTAAAAATTGAGCCTATTTCTCACTATGCCCTATTAGCTGTTTTAATAAACCACTCATATCCAGAAAGTGGAAATAATCCAAATTTTCTTCAACTGATGAGTAAATTAGTATCATTCAGCCCTACAAAAGAACGAAGCACTGATACCACATGGATACACCTGGCAAACAGCATGCTAAGCAGCAGCAGCCAGTCACAAAGGATATAGGCTGGCTGATTCCATGTATGTGGAATGTCCAGAATAGATACCTCCAAAGAGACAGGAAGTGAAGCAGGGGCTGCTAGGAGAAGGGGTTGGAGGGGTGGGAGTAACTGCTCATGGGAAGAGGGATTCTTTTGGGGGTGGGGAAAGTGTTCCAAAACTGATTGGGGAGATGGCTGCACAACTTACTTTGTGAACACCCCTCAAAGGTACACCTTACAGGTGTGACTTCATGGTAAGTGAACTGTATCTCAATAAAGCTGTTACTTTAAACAATAAAACTGCTCAGCTGATGTTCTTCTCATTGGGCTGTGAAGTGACACTTCAGAGTGCCACGGTGACTGATTCACGAGGGCAGGTCATTGAAACTCTGACCCTGGTTTGTGAGACAGTCTACCAAACGTGCAGTTTCTCTGATGGCCCCCGAGACGGAGGCAAGAACCAGACCATTTCCGCCACAAAGTGCTCTGTGTCTCTGGGGGCCTGGCACGGGGTCCGGAATTGCACACGCGCATGAGCTCACGGCACCTGCAGTTTCTCCCGTTCCGGCCGCTCCCTACCCCCACGTGCTGAGGGGCTAAGAGGAAAGACCAGGAGCAAGGAGTTTTCTAGAGTTCCATTTGTGCAGTACCCCCTAACTGGGTTTGGAGACATGAAACTGACCTTTCTTGTCCCAGGCAGGTGCTTTGGAGAACCTCGGAAGATGAGGTGGGGTGAGCAGAATAAGCCCTAAAAGCTCTGGAAATCCTCAGATTGCCTGGGCTGGGCTTTATTGTAATAAAGGAAGAGAAGATTTAGGGGTGCCACCTGAGGCCTGACAAGAGCACGTTAGGGCCCAAGGGCCCGTAATTCAACTCAGTTCAACACTGTTCACCCGGCGCAGACACAAGGTATTTGGCGCCTTGGGTACAACCCACAACAGAGACAGGCACTTCCTCGTGGGCTTCAGAGAAAAGGAGCTGAAGGCACCCACTGGTTGGTGACGTGTTGCCCCCTAGGCATGTCTGGGGGCAGAACGTCAGTGCACAAATCCCTGTGTGCTCTGCCCCTTCCTCCTGTGTGACCCTGGGCAATGAAGCCTCCCTGTGCCTGAGTTTCTTCAGCTGGGAAGTGGGCAAATAATAACAGTCCCACCTTCTAGGGTGTCAGGAGAACTCAATGAGTTAACATTTATGTGTAGAGCGCCCTGCCTGGTTCACAGTAAGTTTTACCTCCTGTTACTATTCAAGGACCTCCAGGGGCCTGAACTTTGGTAAAACGCGCGTCTACCCCAGGTTCTCCAGTGAAGCGGGCTGAACTGTATTATAGGCCCAGGGCATACAGGTATAGCTAAGGTCATTCATCTCCTATGTGACCACTAAGGCTACGTGCCCTGTGACTGCCCTGAGGCTTGTGGTCTGGGACTCTGCTCCCAACTGGGCCAGTCTGTGATGGCGTTCACAGCTCGGAAGCTCAGGGTGGAAGAGAGGCTGCCCATGTGACGGCTGTGTGACTGGGGAAGTCTCATCGCCTCCCGAGCCTCAGTTTCCCTCTGTAAAACGCGGATAAATGAGAACACCCGCCTCATGAGACAGGGGCGAGGGTGAAATGAAAGTGCCCCTAAAAAGCAGCAGGGACACAACTCCGTCTGTTCCCACCCCTGCTTCTCCCGTCCTGGAGGGGAAGAAGAAGAGGAAGTGCCTTTCCGTTTCCAAGGGCAACACCTGGAAACACACCCGCAAGGACACAAAGGGAGCTTTCAGCAGGGACAAACACTGGGCAGCTTTTGGCTCTGTCATGAGCCCAGCCCAGGGGAATGCCCAGCAGCCTCTGGCTTGAGGAGGGTGGTGGGCCAACTGCAACAGGAAGTCCTGGCCGCCAGGAAGGGCAGAGCTCGATGCACAGGGACTCAGGGGTGCGGAGACCCCGGGGCTAGCCTGTCCCAGCTTGTGCAAGCCAGCAGCATTCTGATAGGCAGGTCCCTTCAGGGAGCTCCATCTGATTCGTGCTTCCCTGAGAAGCTCCAGATCCTGGGGCAAGGGGAGGGGGAGGGTGGCCCTGGAGTCCATGCCCCCCCCAATCCCACCAAACTCAAGGCTCTAAGGAAATGGAAATGACTGGTCCTCACACGTGGCCACCTCACTTCACAGAACAATAGCTGCCAAGGGCACATCCCTCTGCAGGTTTCCTGTAGGGCCTTGGACTGCGAGCAGCCTCAGGACAAGAATTGAGATGAGGTGGCCAGTGCAGTGTGGCGGCTGTGGCCCCACCAGGTTCCACCACCGTAAAACCGGGGCTCTGCCACCCACCTCCTGCGGAACTCACAGAGTGGTGGCTCCTCCTCGGGCCCACCCTGAGCAAGCTCGGCTGGTTCCTGGACCGTGGTGCAGCCACAGAGGGCCCTCCCTGGTGTCTGGTGGCCGAGATGCAAATCCCCTCAGCCTTCTGGTCAGCAGAGAGGGGCTCTGGGGGGCCCGAACCCCTGTGCTGGGCCCCTCTATAACCTTGGAGAGGAGACCAATGTTGTTTTCTGTGCCTGCCCTCCCTGTGAAAGTAGGGCACAGGTGCTGCTGATCAGGCAGCATTCCCAACCCGGCCGGGTCCCAGGAACACCTAGAGAAGGTTGGAAAACGCCGTTTCCCAGGCCCAGCGCCAGGATCTTGGTTTTGGTTTTGGAACCTGGTCCTAGATTTGGGGAAGAGCCCCTGGGTAGCTCTCGTCGGCATGCCCTGGAGACTCTCATCCAGAAACTCCGAGGGAGTCCTGTGACCCCAAACAGAACCTCGATTTTCAGGATGAACCATGACAGCAGAGTTGGGGGCAGGAATGTCCTGATGGAACCTTGGCCAGCATAGCCTGAGGGCCCTGCACCCCAGCACTCACCGGGCATGGAGAAGGGGGACAGGAAGTCAGTCTCGACTGGTTCTGGCTCTGGGGGTGGCGGTGGGGGCGGGGGCTGCTGCTCCTGCTCCCGCTGAGGGTCATCTGGGTTTTCCACGGGAACATTCCCGTTTTTGATGTTTTCGTGCCTCCCGTTTTGGAGTGGCTTTCTGCCTACACCGTTCGCGGAGTTGATCAGTCTCTGCCTCTGTGTGGACAGGGGGCAAGACAAACAACCAGATGTGTGACAGGATTACACTGTTCCTTAACATGCACACAGCCCTCAGAGGTTTCTAGAACACATGCCCAGAGATCGGTTTCCCTGTGAATGACCCAAGGACCTTGGAATCCACCTAAGTTTGCTCAGTTCCTTTTGGGCTGATACTGGCAAGCCTTTGGGGGTTGGTTGGAAGCCTGGCCTCCTCTTCTTGGTGCCAACCTGACAACCCAGCCCATGACACTAGATGACAGCAATTATTCCAGCTCCCCCAAAGGATGTTCACAAGCCACCTGAAGATAGTCACGGGTGAGGCCTTGCATTATTTTTTAATTAAATTTTTTTAAGTATACCAAAAAGTGCACTTACGTTAAGTATATAGTTCAGCGATGTTTTATATCAAGGTGTAGAACATTTCCAGACCCTCAGAAGACTCCCTCAAGCACTTCCTTAGTGTATGTGTCCCCCATCTCTGAAGCTAACAAAAGTAACCACTCTCTGACTTTTAGAAACATAAATTAGTTTTTACTGAACTTGACCTTCATATAAATGAATTCAAATTGCATGTACTACTTTAAGTCTGGCTTCTTTCACTGAGCCCAATATCCATGAGAGCCATCCATGCTGTTGCATAACTCAGCAGTCTGTTACTTTTCATGGCTGTATAGTATTCCCTTGTAGAAATAACCTGCAATGTATCCTTTGCCTGCTGATGGGCATTTGGGGTGTTTCTCTTTTTGGGCTATTACAAAGAATGCTTCTATGAACATCTGTGCATGTGCCTTTAAGTGGATAGAGCACTCACTTCTCTTTACTTAAGAATGGAATTGGTAGGTCATAAGGTGCATGCTGAACCATTTTATACTTGTACCAGCAAGGGTGAGAATTTCAGTTGCTTCCCATCCTTGTCAACACTTGATATTGTCAGTCCTTTGAATTTTAGCCATTCTGGTGGGTATGTGGTCATATCTGATCATGGTTTGAATTTGCATTTCCCTGACAACTAATGATATCGAGCATCTTATTGGGTTACTGGCCATGTGGATAGCGTCTGCTGTCCAGGTCTTTTGCCATGTCCAATGCATGTGCTCTCAAACAATCTGCCCCTTCCCTCCGCCAGCTCATGCTAGGTACTGATGAAGGCTGGCCCTTTCCATCCAAGCAGAAGCTGATCTTCCTCAACAAGTCTGTGGGTTTCTACCAAACCAGGAAACAGCAGAAGCCTTATTTCAAGAAACCAACAGGTTTCTACTTTCCCAAGAATCTGCTTGCCTTTGCACAGCTCACCGTATCTGGTTCTCATATGAAATATTTACGGATCAGTCTTAGGCCCTGTAGGTATCAATTGTCACACAATGGACACATATCCCTCTCAAGTACTTCAGCAGGAAACCGAGAATCAGTAAATGTGTCCAAGACAACACTCTGTAATGGTGTGCCCAACACCTAGCCTTGTGCTGAATAGAAGTAAAAAAAGGGTCATTATTACTTAAAGTGGAAACATATTATTCCTTTAAAAGAAAGAGGAACTGACCATTTCACTGTCTTTGTGTTGGTTTTAGCTGGGGGACTCCTAAACCGTGAAGTCTGGGATGGAAATCCAAAAACTTTTTCCTACACTTACCCCACCAAAAAGAGCAAAGTGACCTATGCCTGAGACTCCGACATGGAGGCATGATACTTTGCTCCCCAAGTAGGGTTAAACAGGCCATCCTTCTAGAAAGAGAAAAAAACAGCCGGGCAAAGACAGAATTGCAACATTGGGGGCATGACTTAGTAGCACTGTGGACGGGGGATCATGACCGTAACTTAAGAGGAGTAAAGAGAAAATTGTATCTGAAAAAGTGTCCAAAGCTACACGAGGCTGTATCAGGGGAGGCACAGATGACAACGCAAAGGAGGTGCTGGGTCCACATGCCTCTCACCATGTCTCTCTCAAGACAACCCGGAAAGTTCCCACCAGAGAGTAACGAGACGGAGAGGACTGGAACCCTGTCACGCCAGGAAGGTGGGAGGTTCCAAGGATGTTCAGATTCAAGGAGAAAATTGGGGGTGGCAATTGCTGCCTAATGGTCGAAGGGCTGCCACGTAAAAGAGACAGTAACATGAACTTGAGCAGGGGCTGGCTATTACAGAGGGGGTAGAGACACAGGAGGGGCACAGGGGAAGTGAAGTAGCCCGCCCCCTAGGAATCTATGCTGTCTCGGCTCGGATTTGGGTCGGAATTCCTATCCTGCCCACTTATTTCAACTCTCTCATAGATCAGTAGGAAATACCATCCTCTTCCCCAGAAAGTCTTTAAGAGGATTATAATGCCGTAACAGGTAAAACATCCAGCACCTGCCTAGCACACAGTAGGTGCTCCGAAAATTACAGCTACTTGCACCAGCTCAAAATGACCAGCATCCAGGTGTCAGCCGAGGAGAAGAGCAGTGTGGAGATGGAGCAGGTGGGTGAGCAGGTGGGTGACCAGGTGACATGGTTCCCAAGGAGGGAGAGTGACTGAGGGGGGTGAACTTCTGGTTGCCTGGACAACTGATCGCTGTGGCTGGGGGTGAGGACAGTCAAGTCAGGTAGGACGCAACCCTGGAGTGAAGGAGAAACAGAGCCTTCCCTCCACGCCCCTCCCAGCCCCTTGCTGAGCACCTGCCCTGCGCAATTTCTCTTTAACAATGAACAAATCAGGGCATCCACTCCACTGGCACGTCCACTGTGGATTAATTGTAGCTTTGCAAACTTTTCTGTAACATTGGGGAATTGAAAGGACTGAAGAGGAAATGAGACCCAAAGGTCTAAAGAAGTCACCTTGAAACTGGCCATGTGGGGGGCTTCACCCTCCCCCAGTCCCCTTCCAGGGTGAATTTCCCCAAACACACTGCTCAGCTTCCAGGCTTCCCCTTTGGGTTGTGTCAGGAAATTCTGAGCTGGAAGCCTCCCACCCAACACCCGCACACAGAGAAACTGAGGCCCAGGAAGACTGAGTTAATGTCTAACATGAGATGAAAACTCAGAATTTCCTCTCCAGTCCCAGCATGGTGGAAAACGAGATTTTCCCAGCAGCTGAAAACGTTCGGAAGCCTGACAACCAGTGTGTTCCCAGCTCATCAAAATCCCATCACTTCACCTCCCTGGTTGTGTGTGCCATGAAAACACACTATAAAACCAAATCCCGAATCCTTAGGAGTTGCCCAAGCCCCACTCCCATCCCCAACACCAGCGGGTACAATCGTCACGCTCATAAAAAGTGGCCGGGATTCAGCAAGATTTCACTGATTTAAATTTTACCGGTTTGCACCAAACAAAATGATTCAGAATGATGCAAAGCTTGCAATGTTTTCCTTTCTTCATATGCCTTCCACAGAGAGGGCACATTGCATATGAAATCACAGTGAAGATGTTCAGGATGCAGAAACCTGGGCACTGTGCAATCCCCCTCTTGTGTATAATCGATGGGCTGACTACCGACGATTCGCTATCAGAGTTTCAAGTTCTCTGGTCTGAGGATAAGGACCTAAAATTCCAAAATGCAGCAAAGGTGGGAAAAGTTGGTAAGCCATATGCTGTGAGCTTTGCTACACTGTTTACACAATAAATAATATAAAACTTAAAACTTGTTTCAAATGAGAAAGAGAGGAGGTGCAAAATCCAAGCAAGACCAGGAGGGTACTGAGCGAAGAGAAGTCCCCAGTGGTGATGGCCACCCACCTGCGTCTCAGCTTCCCCCGAGTCCTTCTATCCTAGAGAACAGGTGTATACTCATCTTTTATTTTATTTTATTTTGCTCTAGATAACATTTTAAAGACTGGCCTCTCTCCAGTTAGTTTCACTCTAGTACCTGACGGTGAAACATCTCAGCATCGTGTTCAATGCTGCCCACCTTAAAATCGCCCCTGGTCAGATCATTTGCTGTTTGTGGTGATGTTAGGGCATCCTTCCTAACACAGGAGCGGTACCCAAGGCCAGTGTGGCAGAGCACGCTCCGGTGGCCCAGCCCCAGGAAGCGTCCCGACAAGCCAGGGCCTCCTCAAAGTACCAGAGCCTCTCTGAGGCTTCTTGCTCTCCTGGTCCTTTAAGCAAACCTACCTCATTGATTATGATTCTGCTGGCCATCCGAAGTCGGGTCCTGGGCCCGAACTTGTTGGTAATCATTATGCGTAAGCCCGCCTCCGGGAAGCTGAACTTGGGAGGGCTGGAGCTCATGACCTCGTCCACCATCACCACTGGGTTTTTGCCGTACTGGGGCTCCTCCTTCACTGTATGAAGCACAATGCCGCAATTACTGCCGATGTCCCTCTGGGGACGCCACCTAAGTGTTGGGGCAGCTGACTTCCTGCCGCTCTGCTGCAGACTTCCCGGGCTGAGGTCTTGGCAGCTGGTGGCCACCTGGGAGCCTGGCTTCAGCTGCTTCCACTAGTCAAGCGGCCACTGGCTCTGAACCACCTGCCCACTCGAAGAACGAGACACAGTCCCGTGGACCCCACATTACAGGCCCACCAGGGGCAGCCCCTCGACATGTAGTCCTCTCTGCCAGTTGGTGGCCCCTCTTTTATGGGGCCCAGTCTTGGCTAACTGCAAAGATCTTCTAGTTCCTCCTCTGAGCCTCACTGGGCAGCCCACCCGTGACTGTGAAGGGACCTTGCTTTCTCCTGATTACAGAGGTTCCAAGGGCCCCCTGGAATGGAACATGCTAGAAAGCACCAGAGACCACCTGTTCTGTCTTGGAGGGACCGTTTATACCTGGCACAGAAGGCTGCTTCTAGCTTTGTTCTCCGTGATACAGGCAGTGAGGGCAAAGCCTGGGTTCACAGGCCCTGGATGAAGCGGCTGAGCCCAGGAGGGCAGCCTGCTCACTGAGGTTGCACGGGGAGCTGCTGGCTGAGCTCAGTGTCTCTGGTAAGCCTGGCACCCTCCACCAGGGAGGCCACTGTCTCTGACCCTATGCATCTCCCTCGTGAGGCTCAGGAACAAATCCCCTGAGGCCCCAACCCTCTTCCCTGCTGCCTTCCCAAACATGCTCAGGGCAGGAATCCTGGAGGATCTAACATCTAACTCCAGAGTCCTGGAGGGCCCTAGTGATAGAACCACTCATGAACACAGCACACAGAAGCAGATGGTATCCCCTCCAAGGGGCTGCCAAAGCAGATACGCCCATCCCTCTGCACTGGCCACCAGCTCCCGGTGCATGTCCTTCCCGGGTAATAGGGTAGCCGGGAGTAGCCAAGGCGAACCCCCGCAAGAGTTAATGGCACAGACAGGAACAAATGCACACCAGACACACACCCTTACCCCACACGCAGCAAGGCTCAGCAGACAGGAGGCGGGCGGGTTAGAAACAGAGCCGGGAGGACCATGCATTTGTCGGAGATGGACACGAACCTCCGACGAGGCGTGCGCTGGGCTCGTGGTGTTTTATTTTTTCCCCAATGCATGTGTTATCGCTTGGACGGAAGCAGATTACTTACAATTTAGAAGAGAAGAGTTAAGGAGACAAAGGCCAACAGAGATCACCAGAGATGATTAGCGTGTGGTGGATGCTGAGTCTGTGGCAGCATTCCTGGCGGTGGCTGAGGTGCCGCGGGGTTATTTGAAGGGGGGCTGTTAGTCGGGGGGGGCTGCTGCTGCAGGGCCTTCAGCGCTTGGGCCTCTGGCCTTCAGGAGGCCCCTCTCCTGGATGGATTCCCTGGCTCAGTCCCACTCTGAGGAGCAAGAGCCCCTGTGCCTACCGCCCCTCCAAGCTGCAGGAAAGCCCGGACAGCCCCACCCCCTGCACCCCCCTTGTCTATCTGAGAGGGAGGTGGAAACCAGTAGAACAGCTGGGCTCAGAGTGAGGGAGCCTACAGAGTGTCAAGGCAAGATACACAATACCTGGCACCGCAGGCACCTTTTCCTGGTGCTTCCCACCAAGTGGCAGCACAAGGTGGTGTTCCAAGCCAAGGGTGGCTGCTCAGAAGGTAACTTAATTATAGAGTGGTTCCCGGCAGTTCAGCCTGAGGCCAGGCATTGCTACCTTATTTCCTGCTGCAAACCAAAGCTGGGGCTGGGGCCAGGGCAGGATGGGAAGCTCCCATAGTAGCCCGACCAGCGGTCAAGGTGGTGCTGGCTACCAGGCTGTGTGAAAATCTGCCTGGAACCAGTGATGCGAGGCTGGACTCCCTGCAGCAGCCGGACATGGGGGTGCCTCCCTGCCTCGGTCCTGGGGACCTTGCTCTATTGTGCTCTGCTTTCTCAAGCAGAATTAAGGGATGATGTGAAAAATTTGTACAAGTTTTAGAAAATCCAGGGCCTAGGGATAGGCCTCCTCCATCAGGCACACGGGCAGTAGGAAGCTCTCAGGGTCGGCACCTGAGGCAGTGAGCATTTTCTGCCAGCCTGAACAGACCCACCACTTGGGACTCTGTCCTTTGCCATCGAGGTCTGGAGGGCCCCAGGAACACCATGTCCAGGACAGAAATCAGCCTGTCCCCAGAGGCTGTGTGGGGACCTCGGAGCCACAGTCTGTGCAGCTAAAATCCAAAACAGCAGCCAGGCCGTCCCCTGCCCTTCTGAGGAGGTGGTCCTAGAAACGGCTCTCCCCTGGGGAAGGGCAGGACCGGGGCACGGCCCATGCCCCGCAAGCTGCCTTGCTCTGTCGCCCACAGCTGTGTCTCTGGCAGCCAGGTTGTGACCTGGATCACACCTGTACCCGCAGCCCAGCTGGCTTACCCATCCCTCACTACCTGAGATGGGACAGCACACATTTCCCTATGGTGAACATGGGAGGCAGTCTCTAGCCTGTCCCTCCCCAGGGAAGCCACGGGAGGGGGCCAAGGAGTACAGATTCTGGCCCCACATCCCAGACACAGGCAAACAGACTCCACTGAGACCACCTGGTCCCACCACTGACATCAGCCAGAAAGAGGACTGGCTTGCCCAGGGCCACGAGGAACACAGCGGAGAAAAGGCTCCTCAGGTGGCCAGTGCCCACCTCTCAGCTTCACCGACACCATGGGTGGCACTCAGGGATGTGGCTTTAGCCCTGTTTTTCCTGTCCTAATTACAGGAACCTGTTCAGGCCTTCACTCTGGGCTCAGGTGAGGAGAGAGTGGGTTCCCTCCCCTTCCCAGCAGCTGCCCCACACAGGGAATCACCTGGTATCTGGCTGGACTAACACAAGGTTTTTAAAGCAGCAAGTGGGCAGGCCTAGATGGTCAGGAGAACCTGCCAGAGGGGCCAAGCACTGGCTCCAGGGGCCCAGACCCCCCAGATGGGGGGCTGCAGAGAAACTTCGGAGGCCAGGCCGCGGCCCAGGGCAAGGCTCCCCGGTGGCTCTGGGAATTCCTGCACAGCCTGTGCCCGCCTCTCCTGGCTTCGCTCTCCCTCTGGGCAATGAGCCAGAGGTCTCTCCGGAACAGAGGCCTCCGAACTGGGCCTGGCACTGGAGAAACCACAGGGACACCTGGGCCTGCTCTGTCACCCCCAACCCTCAGCTTCCTGTCACTGACTTTCTACATGGGACAGAGACATAATTTGCTGCATCTCAGAAAAGCCACGCAGGCCGTGAGTCCTTCCCAATGCAGCTCGGGGAAACCCCCAGGGACGCAACTGTAGGCAACTTCTGCATCTATGCAAACGCCAGTCTGAGCCACACCTCTCACTCAGACTCCCTCCTCATCTGGGGTCCTGTGACCAACGGAAAGAGAGTGACAATTTAGACGGAGAGTGAGTGTGTGTGCGTGTGTACGTGTGCAGGAAAGAGAAGGGGACAGAGGTTTCGGGGACACGTCCGGCCACTCCTGTCTGCTCAGCCTTACCTCGCCCCAGCAATGGCACGGAAGGGTCGTCAGAGCCGCTATCACAGTGACCGTTACCGTCCTCCAGCTCGCTGTTGACCGTGTTGCCGTTTGCGACGGTCTTTTGTTTGATCGTGAAGAAGGCCTGCATCTTCACATTGTACCTGGAAGCGAAGGCAGGGGTGGGGTCAGAGCTGCGGGAGAGACCGGGCAGGGGCCTCCCTTTCTGCTCACACCCCTCACACAGGGTCAGGTGGCCCTGGGTGTGGTTCCCGCCACCCCGCCCCGAGTGGGAGATGGGGGCCAAAGCTCTTCAGCCGGCTGCACAGGCTTTCCTAACAGGAGCTGTAGAACCTGAGACCTTCATGGGATTCCTGGGGGCATAGAACACCTCTAGCCCAAGAAAATGACTGAGACCTCTTAGTGCAGGTCACCAGCCTGTCCTGATAAAGGGAGTCCCGCTCAGCCATGGGGACAGGCTCCAAGGAGGCATCGCTGGGCCTGTCCTCTCCCCCACAGCTGAGTCTTTGGGTCATCCCTGTGTTCCTTCCAGCCAGCACCCCCACCCCACAGAAAAGCCCCTCTCCATCTCAGACCCCCAGCTGCCCATCTTGCTGAAAGGCACCCGAGAGCACATCTGGGAGGGACAATGCTCCTACAGGGTGGCGGTTTGTCACCCATTTTTAGAAAACATTACGATTCACGGCCTCCTAAAGCTCAGTGTTGCTTTTCTTTTTAATCACCTGTGCAGGTATGAACAGGAAGATAAAACCTGAATATGGCCCACCTCGTGGTAGTGCTTCCTCTTCCCTTTTTTCCTTATTTTTTAATGTAGAAAAACATATACAACATAAAATCTGCCACTTTAATGACTTTCTATTCTGAGGTGTACAATTCAGTGCCATCAGTTATATTTACAAGGGGCAACCACCTCTGCTATTTATTTCCAAAACTTCTCCAGCCTCCCAAACAGAGCCCTGCACCCACTGATCAATTACTTATTCATTCCCCGCCCCCAAGCACCTGGTAATCACTAATTTGCTTTCTGTCTCTGTGAATCTGACTCTCCCAGGGACCTCACAAAATGGGATCAGACAATATTTGTCGTTTTGTGACCAGCTCCTTCCACTCAGCATAAAGTTTGCAAGGTCCATCCCTGATGTCGCCTGAGACAGGATTTCCTTCCTTTTTAATGGCCGAGTAATATTCCTCACGGGTAGTTTCAAGGTGATTCTGACCTGGGCAGCTCCCAGAGGCCACAAGGGTTCATAGCCCTGGGCCCTGTGTCTGTGTCTGCGTCTTCAACACCATGAGTGGCGCCCCTGCTGCTGCACAAGGCAGCGGCCCCGAGAGCTGGCAGTTTACGAAGCCTGGAACAGAAGTGGGAGTGCCCAGCTCTTGTGAAAAGAGAGGTGTTACATCATCAGGAGATTTATACAGACAGCAGAACAGGCTGGTCGGCCTGGGGCACGGAGAAGCATGAAGTGGGGTGGGAAGGAGGTCCTGGCTTGCTCCTCTGCCCATCAGCCCTGACTCCCCTAGCCAGGTGTGGACAGCATCCCAAAACAGTGTCTGAACCTCTCTGCCCCACTCTGGTCACCCCAGTGGGTGTCCCCCCTGAGAACTGGGGCTGGCCAGAAGCGAATGGGGCCTGACGGAGGTTTGCTCTCTGCTGTAAGCAAAGGCCGGAGCAGCCTCCAAATGAAGGTGTCGGAGAACCCAGGACGGGGAGGGGAGACAGGGCACTTACTTCATGATCAGAATGTAAAATATGTACAAGATGATGAGCACCAGGGCTTCCCACCTCAGAGAGAGAAAAGAGACAGTGGTTAGAGTAAGGCGGGCCCACGCGCAGCAGGCTGGGGATGAAGCAGAGCGGGGTGTCCTTTGACCTTCCCCGTTCCCCGCATCCAGTCCAGGACCCAGGACCCAGGCAGGTAGGTGAGCCACCCCAGCCTGGGGCTGTCCTGCAAACTAATGCTGTCTTGGTGACAGAGAGAAGGCTGAGAGTGGGGTCCTTCTCAATGACAGGGGGTCGTGGGACTCAGGTGGAGTCCCTCAGCGACATAGAAAAAGGAGGGGCCAGAGCCACCACATCCCAGGACACAGGGAGGGGAGTGGCCTGGAGTCATACAGACTGGACACTAAGAGGCCCCAGGATCACCGGAGATTCTGGCCATGGAGCGGAGAAGCTGTGGGTGCAGGTGGAAAGGGCCCTAAGAACTGCCTGAAGAGGGGGTGCAGGACCTCCTGGGCTGCACACTGGGGCAGGGCGGGGGGCCTTTCTGAGACACATGGTCACTGCTGTCTTGCACACATGGAGCCTAAATGCATGTGAGGGGAGGGGGGGGTCTTTGTAGCTCCGAGGAGCCACACAGCTTTGCTTTGTCCGTTCATCTGACAAACGTGCACTCAAGGCCCCGGCACGGGCTACAGTCATCTGGGAGCTCTTCCTTGGCTGACAAAGGGCCCAAGGACCAGCAGAGCCACAGAGGGACTAGTTGCTGATCTGACCCCACCCCCATCTCCATCTACAGAAGAGGAAAACGAGAGCCAGGAGTGGGGAGTCTCTCTGGCTCACATGGCAGGATAGGGGTTGGGGGGGATGGGGAGCGGGGCAGAACCAGGTTTCCCCAGGCCCTTAGCACACAGCGGCCCCCATCAGGCCCCCTAAATGCGCTCCCACAAACAGTCGTGTACAGGATGCCAATCTTGATTCTGCCTCATGCAGAGGATGTTTTCACGGCTTATGTGAAGGTGAGGTGCAGTCATGATCTATAAGGTGAAAATAACCATCTTTTCTCTGAAGTCTGCGTTGCAGGTGTAGTAAGGAATCATTTCCCGCCCCCGTGTCGTGAGGATGAGTCCCTATGTTTTATTCTTCGTTATCTTAATTTTGCTTCTCATAGTGAGATCTTTCGCTCACCCAGAATTCATTCTTATACAAGGCGTGACGGAGAGATCTGATGTCACCTTGTTGTCCCTGCCGTATCTGAGACCCCTCTCTAACTCACTTCCTTCTCAGGACAGCTGCCACACCGTGACTGGGCCTGTGCTGACCCCTGTGCAAAACACCACAGTTTTCATCATTTTAGCTTTTATAACATATCTTGATATCTGGCGGGGTGGGGACATTAAGGGGAACAATTTTCGTCGCTTTGAAAGGACAAGTGAAGGCATGACTGCTTAGAATGATGCCCTTTTTACTTTTACAAGTTCGTAAGCTTATGCGCGTAAAAAAATAATTTTAAAAGGTTCGATGAACCCCATGAGCAAGGACACTAACAAAAATGAACGAGAAACAAACTTTGAAAACTTACCACATAATTTCTTCATCATATATGAACTGGAAGGCAAAAGAAACAAAGCGTAGGGGAGACATTTATTCCCAAAACGTAAAACGAGTGCAGACCTCTAAGCCCCCGAGCTGACACGTCTTGGTTCGCTGTGTTTCTACAGAAAGCTGGGTGCCCTTCCGCTGCAGAAGGTGGCCCTGCCTTCGCTGAAACCTAGGTCAGCAGACATGGCAGCCTGCGGCCCAGTATAGCGTGGGCCCCTCAGGGAAGTGGCCTGTCCTTTATTATGGTCCAAGAAGCTGCTGGGGCCAGCCTGGCAGGGGCCTCCCCTCATTAACGGAGTAGAGTTGCTACAATCAAGAGTCTTAAAAACTGAAAAGATATCCATCCATCCATCCATCCATCCATCCATCCATCTACCTACCTACCTATGGTGCCTGTGTATATAGGAGACAAGGGGTGTTAATTCTTAAAAATAAAGAGTTCCTTTGGAACTTCTGGCAGACAAAAGACCCACTTGTACCACTGGAAGAGAGGCCAGGACCAGTGGTGGGGACTCCATGGTGCCCTAAGCGAGCACTGACATAGCCAGCAATCCCATCCTGCATCTTCGGCACGTGACATGGATGCATGTGGTCCAGGGAAGAACTCCTGTGAGAGCCCAATGTGGGCAGGGAGTTGGACAGGCTATGTCCACCAATCTGATCTTAGAGACATGTAGGTTCCTACAGGGGAGGCCAGCAGAGGCCAGGGGGCCCACTGTCCCCCTCCTGGCTGTCATGGCAGACAACAGCGCACACAGGAGCTGCTTTGGGATGCCGCTTCTGAGAGGCCCAGCCTGACCAGGCATCGCTGGGAGGCTCCCCAGACTCAAGGCTCTGAGGAAATGGCACTCAGCCCAGAACACTTGCGGGACATTTATGGAGCTATTTTTGTTTTTACAACCCCATGGAGGGCGGCTGGCATTTGGGGGCAGGGAAAGCCAGGGCTGCTGGCCACCGAGAACACGGGGGACACTTCAATTGGAGACGTTCCCCATATTTAGCACAAGTATTGAGCGTCCTGCTAAATGTCCGGGTAAGTGACAAAAATAAATAATCTGAGCCTGGAGCTTAACTGTTTCATGAATCAAGTCTTTTCACGTGGTTTTAGTAAACACTTAATTTTCTAGTGATGTGACTGTCAGGCAAACAGGGGATAACTGCGCTCGGCTCTTCTAGGGTGTTATTGGGAGGTGTTCACTGTTTTGGAAAATGACATCATCAGTGTCGGCACCACTCAGGGATGTGGTGTGAGGTGCCGGGCGGCACACGGGCCCAGGTCTGAGCTGACAGGTGTCAGGCTCCGGGATTTTCCACATGGGGGCAACAGTACTTCATCAGGTGTTCTAGCACCTTCCTGCCCAAACCTAAAAGCTGTATTCTTTGTTAAGACTTCCACTCATTCTTTACAGTATAGTTTAGACATCATGGTTTTGCTGAGATCACGTGTAGGTAAATTATTTTACCTATAACCTTCATTTTTGGGGGTATGATGGTCTGTGAAGATGGCCCCGGGGTCCCACTGCCTGACGTTCACACTCCCCTCGTGAGCATGGCCTGGGCCCAGGACTTGCTCCTCACATGCAGAATTCGGCAAGTGAGGGGCTGTCACTTCCAAAAGTAGGTCACAAACAGGTCCCTTCTCTCCCTCACTCTGAGGGACTCCGGGGGCCATAGAGTCAGCCCCACCCATGAGGATAGACCTGAGGCTGCCCAGGGTCACACAGTCCTGCAAGTGGATTCTCGCCTAGGGGAGCCCTGAGGTGACTATACCCTGGACGGCACCTGGGACAGAGCCTGACCAGCCAGAGCACTCCGCTGAGCCACTCCCGACCTGAATCCACAGAAACGGGAGGGAGAAAGGCTTGCTGTTTTAAGCCACCGAGCTCTGGGGGAATTGCAGACACCGCAGTAGATGACTAATATAAGGGATACGGTTGTTACACATCGTTGGTATTAGATCTCGTAAGGCTGAGAACTGTCACTCTAGGGCACAGTCCAAACCCTAACACCCAGCACGCTGTGTGCACCTGCCCTCTTTGAAAATGACCTCCTGCCCTTTAAGGCTCCTCTGGATGGAAACCACTTCCCTGTGGATGACACGCTCCTCAGCAGTAGCCTGAATGTCATGTGCTTTGCTGTCACGTGCCATGTTGTCACCCCAGCCCTAGGGGGTCACAGGGACACACGGACACACACACACACACACACACACACACACACACACACACACACACTAGCAGGCCCCCAGGACCCCGGTTTTGTCTCCTCTGCCTCTTCTCTCTGCTCCCCCTCGCTCCCCAGCTGCCAACTCAGATGGCTCCCAGACGCCCGTCTCCTTCCTGCTCACCAGTGGGCAGTGAGACCGGGAACGCTGCTTTGAGGGGGGCTCTGAAGGGTGAGCCACGTGCTGGAGCGTAACCGTGTGGACTGTGGGGCACACGCTCTGGCTTTTTAGAGGGCTTTTTGCCTTCAGAAAGTCAGGTGTGGGATTTGGGGGGAAGGGAGGCACAGTGGCCAGTGGACTGGACAGAGTGACAGCAGGGAGCGGTCAGCACCCCCCAGGGCTGGGGTTTCTCTGTGACTTCAGGGGTGGGAGGGCACTCACGGCGATGAGCACGATGACAGAGAGGGTGTAGTACACGGAGTCTCGGCACACAGCCCACCACGTCAGCCGGACCACCTGCGAGCAGAGGGCTGTCAGCTGCCATCAGCTGGGGAGACGGGGGTGGGGGTTGCAGGGTGGGCACAGCGGCTGGGGGGCTTCCCCACCACCTCAGACTGCCCCTGGCAGCTACAAGGACATGCCCATGGAGCTCCTCCTAACCGTGCCAGAAACAAATCCTCCTGGCTGTTGGAGGCCACCCTGTGCTAATCACTAAATTTGAGGAACAAATGAAGCCATGGAATGTTTGGAAGTGAGGGGAAAGCTGCCCCCCGCTCCTCCAAGGTAACAACCTCCCATGATTCACAGCAAAGCGCCATGTCCAGGCAGAGGCTGGATGCCCTGGCTCTTTCCCCTGATGCTGGAACCTTCCGGTGGTAACTGGCTACCCTCCTCAGCCTCCCACAGCCAAGCAGGGCCCACGCATGAGCCCAGTGCTCTGAGGTCAAGTCTAACGGCCCCCAGGAAGGTGCTGATGGGGTACTAACGACAGACCCATTGCAAGCTCCCTGCCAGGAGCCCACGGACAGGCCCGGACAGGTTGCAAGTCCAGCTCAGGTCAGGGTTACAGGGGGCGCTGCTGCCTAACCCTTCCCTGCTGTGGAGGGAGCGCTTGCCCACGGACTGGACAGAGAGCCAACACCTTCCTGCTCCCAGCCCACAGACTGCAGGAGGCACATCGGGCACTGTTGGGCACACAGGGGACAGGCTCGCTCAAAGCCTCAGGGAGCCAGGGCACAGCTAAGGCCGGGCCTTGGGCCTCCCCACTGCCGTCCCTCATGTCACTTCATATGGGGAGAGAAACCACAGACCTGGCCCGCGAATAATCCACAAACTCCGATTATGCACAGGATGTTGAACACAGCAGAGCCCACGATGGTGCCAACCCCAACGTCTCCGTGGGTGATGAACACGCCTTGGAAGGGAAAGGTACAAATTTGTGTCCGCAAGGCCCAGGCTGGCTGTGGGGCCTGTGAGGACGCTGTCCCCCAGGGTCCCCCCACACCCACCCCCGCAGACAAGGGAAGTGGGTCTCACTATCAAACAGAACATGCCCATGAGAGCATGAGCACAACGCAGTCAGAATGGGAGCAGGCTCAAAGACAGGCTACTCCAATTCTTCCTCGGTTTTTCTGAGCAGCTTTATTAAGATATAATTCATATGTCATAATATCTACCCATTTAAAGAATCAATTCAGAGTTTTATAGTATAATCACAGAACTGTGCAACTATCACCATGATCTACGTAATTTCGGGACACTTTCAGCACCCCCCAAAAGAAACCCCGTACCCATGAGCACCCCCACACCACCCATTAGTGGTTCCGCCCCAGGGAACCACTAAGGCACTTCCTGTCTCTCCAACTCCCCCTTGTACAGACGAGAAAACTGAGGCTCAGAACAGACACATGCCTTTGCTTGTCAGGGGACCAACCCTGGGCTCTCTCCAGATCCCGTGTCTCTGGCTGGTGGGATTTCTTACCGATAATCGAAGCGAACAGCTCAGGGGTTGAGCTTCCTGCAGCCATGAAGGTGGCTCCAGCCACATCCTCACTCAGATGCAGTTTCTGAAACAGAAATGACCGCAACCCCCAGGCTGTGACATGGGGGCAGAAGGCACACTAACTGGACCCTTCAGCAGCCAGGGCGAGTGGGGGCAGCTTCTCCCGGGCGCTCTCTCCTCCGTCTGTCCTGAGCACACACCCTCGGCCACTATGCCAGGCACCCAATCCAGAATCCTGTCCCCTTTCCCTGCCCAGAGGTGGGCACGTGGCTCCGTCTGAGTAGGTCAAGTGGGGGTTAGACAAAGCCTTTGTGCACTTGTGCCGGGTCACTCACTGTTGAGGGGACCCAGGTCAAGTAACCAAGTGCCTACCCCTACCAATCCAGGTCCCCAGCTGCAAATGTCACAACAATGCAGCCTCAGACAGCCAGGAGATGTCATGCGGGTAAAGTGTGGCAAAACCCTGAGCAGTCTGCACACAGTAGGTGCTTTCTTCTTCCTTGGCTAGAAGCCAAGAGTAAGGCAGAGTAGAGATAGACTGGGGTCTTGTATATGGGGCGAAAGAAGAAAAGAAAGTGATTTCTTAACAAAATAATTAGGAGAAAAATGTCAGCCTGACAAAGTTGGGACAAAGGGTGTCCCCTGCCGTTGCAGCTCAGCCTCCTCCCTAGGGACATAGATCCCCACCCAGTGCCTGCCTCCCACACCTGGTTATGGCCAATGTTCCCTAACCAGTCAAGCCTGGCTTAACTGCACAGCCGGCCGGCTGCCGTGGAGCCGGGGATTCTGGGTAACAGTCACGTGCTGCCAAGTCTGGGAGAGGATGCCACCCACCAGTCTAATCTGGGGGTTTCAGAGTGAGGCGATGCTGAGTGACTGGCCTGACAATCTTTACAGGCGGGGTCCTTCTCAGCCTGGCGCTGACGTCCTCAATCACCCCAGCCCCCACCCCAGGCTTTGCCCAGGGGTCCCCAGCCTCTCCCACATACCTCACAGATCTTCTCTAGAGATGGAACAAAGAAGTCATCACACACTATGGCCAGGGCATAGAACATGTAGAGAGCCTGAGGAGGACACAGGACAGAGAGTGTCAGTGAGGACACCTGCTACCAATGAGGCCCAGCAGCTACCCCACCCGAGCCAGCCTGCGGGGACAGGGGCTGGGAACACAGGCCAGCATGGAGGAAAACCACAGCACCACCGGGACTTGTTCCCTCAATCCCCTCACGGACAAAATGGGAAACTGAGGCCCAGAGAGGACAAGCACTTGCTGAGCAGCAAGGGGACTAAAACTCAGGCCACATGGTCATGGGCTCCTTCCTGTCATCCTGAGGCAGCAGCTCTCCCCTGACCACCAGAGCACACCCTCGAAAGGGAAGACCTAACCTTGGAAGGAAAGCATTTAAAACCACCATCTGGAGAGTTTAAATCATCACCACCCCGATTTCCCCTTATTTTCAGCGAGGGTATCACTTCCTTGTTACCACTGGCCACACACTGCCAAAACAAATGTCCACTTCAGATGTGGCATGTCCTGGGATGCCACTGGATGCTGGCACTGGTTAAAAGCCATTGATTGACACCGGAAGGGTCATGGAACAGAGAGTGTAGATACTAATGCTCATTCTGGGACTCATTTGCCATGCACGGGACTTTGGATAAGTTATGTCTCTAGGTCTCAGTTTCTTCATCTGTTTAATGACAGAGCAAGAATAGATAAGTAGTTTCAAAATGGTTTTATATACAGAACTCCTCGCTTGCCCTGTCCACCCAACACAGCTTTACTGAGCTCATCTGTGTACGAGGTGCTATTCTAGGCATCAGGGACACATGGTGAGGACACCAGGAAGAGCCTCTGCCACATGTGACTTACCTTAGTGGGGGACAAACAAATAGGCAAATAAAGTATCTGTAACTGCCAGGAAACAGCATGTGCAAAGGTCCTGAGGCAGGAGTGTGCCTGATGCATTTGAGGACCAGCAAGGTCACTGGTGCAGGTTGAGCACAGTGAGAACGAGGGAGGGAATGGAGAACGTGAGGTTGGAGGGAGAGGCGAGGATGAGGACCCACCGAAAAGAGATGAGAGTTCGTGCTATGCACAGGGGGAAGCCACTGCTTTCTTCAAAGGAAAAATGATATGAACATGCTACGTGCAAAGAGGGAAAGCCTGGGCTGCTTCACCCAAAATGCTGTGATACTCCAACAACTTCACAGTGACTTAACTACGACTCAATAACACGGAAGATGCGTCAGCTGTGGCCAAGGCAACTGAGGCCGGTGTCTACTGGAGTCCAGGTGAGGCTGCCCCTGAACCTGACCATCCTTTGTGTGTGTGTGGTGGGGGTCGGGGGGAAGAACAAATATTGGGGGTTAAAAGGGAAGAGTGTGAGAGGTGCGAGAGACTCCGCTACAAATCTCAGGATTCCAACTTGAACTCACACCCCCAGAAGTTCCCCCAAGATTATCTCCCAGGCCAAGGGTCTCCTATGAGGCCGGAGCCTCTGGCTCCGCTGACATTTCTGAACACGGAAGAGAAAAGGGGCCAAAATGGTGCTACTATTCCCATCGCTTAAACTGAGAGGTTCTGAGAAGCTTCCTACATCCACACTGGCTCCAAAGCTAGAGACTTCTCTTGCCCCAAAGAAGGGGTCAGCCAACCTTTTCTTAAAGGGCCAAATACTCAGCATTTTAGGCTTTGTGGTCTCTGAAGAGCACCCGTGCAATGGGCATGGCTGTGTTTCAATACAGCTTTATTTACAAAAATAGAAAGTGGTCTGGTGGTCCCTGCTCTAAAGGGTCCCTGCAAAATTCCCAAGGTGCACGGAGGTTCGAGATTGTCCCAGCAACGCCAAGATTTCATGAGGCAGAGGGACAGAGCTATGGGCCTGACTCACCAAATCCACACTCTCTTAGTGGAAGGGGGTGCCTGAAAAAGCCAGAGAAATCAGGAAGATAATAACTCCATTACCCAAATAATATACAGGCCTGTCATTCAAAATGTGCCTACAATCTTTATTCTAAGCTCCATTTTCATTAACAGTGCATATTCTGTTAATTAAATCTTCACTCATTCATTATTCACTGGTGGCTACTATCACTGTGAGAATCCCAGCTCTTACTTTCTTAATTATCTCTTGCAAAGACTAATATTTGGCTGGGTTTAAATATATAAGCAGATGGTACTGGGTGGTCGGGAACCTAATCAAGAGGAACATTTGCTGTGCTTGACCCAGAGTGGCCACGTTTGTACAATAAGGCTGGAAATTTTTTGCCAAGGGACAGAGTTATCTATTTTTAGCTTTGTGGACCAAGGCATCTGAGGTATAACTGTCCCTGGATTTCATTATCTTTGGGGGGGAAGCAAAAAGAAACAAACACTGGGGGCGCAGGTAAAGTCACAACTACTCAGCTCTGCCACTGAACCCAAAGCAGCCATCAATAACACACAAATGAATGGGAATGGCTGTGTTCCAATAAAACTTTATTTACAAACACGGGCAGTGGTCATGGGGCTGCAGTTTGCCTATCCCTGTCAGAGAAGAGAAAATTTTACCTATAACTTAGGTTTGAACTCACTATTCCTTTGTGTTTTTTTTTAAATCCTCACCCAAGGATATGTTTATTGGTGTTAGAGAGAGCACCACATCGATCAGCAGCTTCTTGTGCGTGCCCCAACTGGGGATAGAACCTGCTACCTAAGTATGTGTCCTGACTGGGGGGTCGAACTTGCAGCCTTTTGGTGCACAGGACAATGCTCCAACTAACTGATCCACCCGGCCAGGGGCAAACTCACTGTTTCTTTTTGAATTCCTCCTTAAACTCCACTGTTTATCATCAAGGCCCATCTGAATACAGAGGGAAGTTTGAGAAGTGCACCCAAGTTTTAAACGACAGCCATCCAAGGTGGGGGCCTCATAGCAGCGAGCATGGACAGAGCACTTATTATGCACCACGTGAGGTCTGCTGCACTTGACCCACCCTCACTTGGACCTACACTTCCGGGAAAAACGCTGTCACTCCCGTTTTATAAAGGCACAAAACGAGGCACCAGAAGTCCTGAACTCTTGTCTTGGCTCTGTGGCCACTCACTGGGTGACACTGAGCAGGTCGCCTAACACCCTTCAGAGTCTGTTTCTCTGTGGGCGAGGCGGGTGTAGCACCCACCTTCCTCACAGGCTCTGACAAGGACGACATGGGCCCTCTGACACCCTACAGCTCCACCGTGCTCCGCGGACGCCCGAGTGCAGGACACCACACCCCATGAGGGCCACTTACACCGAGGATGTGCAGCAGGACGGCTCCGTGCTGTCGCTCCTTATTGGAGAACAGGTCTGTGGGGAACTCGTGAATGGCTGGAAGACAAGAGGGCATGGCAAAGTGTTAGTTGTCAAGGGGAGGTGAGGCTGGGGGCAGCCCTTGGAGCAGGACCCGAGGCCGAGGTGGAGCAAGGGAGAGGAGGAGGGCTCAGGGCACCGGTCCTTGTCCCCTTGGCCCCCTCAGGCCCCCTCAGGTGCCAGATGTGCTTCTGCTAGCATCTTGAGTCATCACACACTATGTCACAGGCTCTCCTTTGGCCCCAAGGATGGCCCTGTCAGGGTGGACACTGCTACCCCTGTTAAGGGCTCTCATTGTCCTGGGCAGTGGGTGGCCCTGTGAGATACAGAGCTCTGTGCCCTGGCAGCCACACACCTGGGGTCCAGGTACCACAGACACCCTGTGACCCCTCACAAGTGGTCTAAGCAACTGTCTGCCTTTCAGGCCCCAGCATGTTCCTGCATAAGGAAGGAACAATTCCTTCTCACCACCCCCTCTTTGAGATGACCGGTGGCTAAGCACTCTGTGAATGTCATTTCTGCAGCTCCCCCATCAGACACGCCCACACCCCCGCTTTTCACGGGTCCTTGCCACAACAGCTAGACCAGGAGCCTCTGGTAAACAGGGACCCGCCTGGTTCTGTACTGTGTCCTCAGTGCCTTGGCCTGGTTGGGTCCCCATAGACCTTCAAGTCAGTTGAATAAACAACGGCAAAACACTGATAAAAGTAACAATGTGCATCGCCTCGTCCCCTGAGAACGCTTCCATTACCTTTGGAAACCCCTTAAATAACCGGAATGACGGGGTTCCTGGAGGGTGCTTGTTAAACGCTTGTTAAGTCAGCTCCCAGGACAAAAATCCCTTCTCTGTAAAAGTAATTTGGCCCCAAGCTCTGAAAATGGTGGTTTCTCCCTTTTATGGCAACTTTTCTGTATTTTAAGATTAGACCCTCCCAACAAGACAGAAAACATCAAGCTCCCCAGACACCCAGAAAATGTTCCCACTTCAAAACAAGCAGCAATTTAATGAAATATAGATTCTTTCACTTCTGTTTTTTTTTTTCCTTCCTGTAATCAAACTTCTAGAATAGAATTGCTCTGTCAGTTCAAGGGCGTGGGTCTGATTCAAGGTTTGCCGGCTCAGACATGGAGAATTACAGAGGCAGAGACGGCATTCCTGCAGCAGGGTCTCGTTTCCCGGAGAAATGTAACTGTCTGGGGTCCTTTGGGGCAAATCAATGCACATTTCTGCTGTGAAAATCCGAGACAGCTCCTGCTTCTCCAAAGCAGTGTTTTGAAAGCTGGTGATGAATCCAATCCTGGAAATTCTTTGAAAATTAGGATAAAGTGATGCCGGCTTTTTTGCTTTGAGGACATTATTTTCTGGTCTCCAGCAGGGAGGAATGTGGGTTTTAAATGGCTTTGTCCTTGCAAGGAGCAGAACTCCACCTCAGCCACAGTGTCTTGCCCTGCCACCTCCTGGGTATGCCGGAGGCTGCAGGGAGGAACAAGTGCCGCCCCCGGCTCCAGTTCCGCCAGCAAAGACAGCCAGCGGCCAGCAGAGCCGCCCGCTGCCAACGCCCCACCGCCCTCTGGACCCACCCACATCTTCTGGCACATCCTGAACCCATGAGGCAGGCACTGCAGCCGAAACTGTCCCCACTTTCCAAACGGGGTTCAGAGTGGGGAGTGGTCAGCTCATGGCCCCCAGCCACATAAGCCAGGACTCACAGGGGGACCCTGCATCCCTCTCTGCAGTGAGGAGCCGCCTCTAACACCAATGGAAACCTCCCTGCCCTGGGAGACAGCAGACCTGGAGAGAGCCCGGGCTCAGCGACCCACAAGCCTGTGGGACCCTGCCTGGGTCATTCAATCTCTGTCCCTCTATTTCTTCAGCCGCAATCTGTGGCCCCGCGAGGCAACGAAAGTCACCGCTGCTGAGTGCGTGGCTGTTGGAGGCTGCAAGCCGACAGATGGCCACCCTGCCCTCCCCCGTTGGCTGCTGGTAACTGGGACCAGTCCACTTTCCAGTTCAGGGGTCAAGTCCTCTAGAAACTGGTGCCGGGGATACAGACCGCGGGGCGTGCACAGCAGGGACTCGGTCTCTGCCGTCATTGTCACCAGCAGCAACACCCTGGAGCCGCAGACTGCCTGTGTGAGCTGCATGGGCAGTGTCTTCAGAAGCAGATGACATGGGCTCCAGGAGGGGCCTCTGCCCCTTGTTGCCCAGGTGACCTTAACAAGCTGCTTAACACCTCAGGGCTGTCACCCCTACACACCGGGGTTCCACAGAACCTGCCACCAGGGTGCTGCAAGAATGCAGTGAGAGGTGACGTGTGTGGCACCGAGCCAGTCAGGCTGCTGTCACTGTAAGGATCTTAGCTTACAGACCCCTCACTTAGTGCAAGCTCCGTCCCCACGGCTCCAGAGGACAAGCCTCGGTTCGTGAAGGCTGAAGAAAAGATACAGCTGGTGTAGTCGGGAAGAATGGGCGGGGGGAGGCAGCCACGAGATGATCTCGGTGCTGATGGAGTTTCACCCCAGCCTCTGCAGCAACCTTTCTTTCTCTTCTCCTGGCCTTGCTGGGATCCAGAGCCCCCACCCCCCACATTCAAGGGGTTGACGCTTGCCCATCTGAGAGGGGTTGAGTCTGCCCTGGCTGCTCAAATCCCCACCAGAGATGAAGAGGAATCAACGGGGCACACACAGAAAGCTGCAGAGGGCACACCTGAGCCTGTGAGCTACAGAAACCCTGGGGAGGGGCTGGGGGTGAAGAAGAGATGTGTCTGCAGGTGGAGCCCAGCTCAGGAAGCCACGGATGATGCCAGCACTGTCCATATCAGGGGGTGACGGTGGGGAGCCAGGGGTGGGAGGAGGGAAGGAAAAGCTACAAACCACACAGCAGCTCCCCCCGCCCCCCTTTAGGATTCTTTCCTTTGGGCCTCAGTGCTCAGACTGGCTTCTCCAACATTCTTGGTTCTGGACACACCCCTCTCCTCACACAGGTGTTTTCTTCCCTCCTGGCCACCTGTGCCCCCACTCCCCCATTGTGTGCAGGGTCAGGGAGTAGGGGTGGGGGTCTTTCCTGCCACTCGCCTTCCTGGACAGTGGAGGGGAAACCACAGATCCCTGGGCACAAAAGCATCTGTGAGTCCCCACCACCAGCTACTGAGTTCTCTAACACTGTGTAAACAAGATCCCCTAGGGCACACTTGACCCTTTTGGTTGACACACAAAGTTACATGGGTGACACCATTCTATTTCAGGAACACTGAAGTAGCGTTGTCCTTTCGAGGGTCTGTGTCCTCTCGCCAACACCACTGCTAGGTCTCTGAATGTGTTCATTTGTTCAACAAGTAATTACTGAGTACCCCCGCAGTAGGTGTTGGACTCTCTCTGGGAGCAGGTGCGTCCGGGGACAGCCTCAGGCCTGGCAGCACCTTGTCTTGGAGGGTGATTTGACTTTCAGAGAAAGCCAAAGTATTCCAAAAGTGGCAGGTTCTCAGGATGGCAAAGACCCTGATTTTGAAACAGTACATGTCAATACAGGTCTCTTGGGCATTTACTAGGCTCCAGGCATGGCGCCTTGCAGAGGTGTCCTTGAGGGGGCTGGTGGGGGAGGTGGACAAATACACAAGCCATCGAGAGACTGTGAGAAGCTCACTGTGCTGGTGAGGGGTGAGCAAGCCAGGGGTTACTGATGGGGAGGCAGGGCCAGGCGGCAAGCCCATGGAGAGAGTGGTGCCCACGGCAAGGCTGCGTTAGTAACGTTTCAAAGCCTTCAATCTACTTTGTCAATTCTGAGAGGATCATTATTCCCATTTTTATTGATGCGAGAGGCTAAAGAATTCACCTAAAGTCACACCACCACAGTGTGGCGCAGGTGAGAGAACCCAGGGTAGGGGCCTACCCAATACCAGGTCTTTTTCATCTGGACACTTTACCGACCACAGGCACGCATCTCCCAGGAGCAGGGTCCGTATTCCCGAGAGCTCAAAGGGCTGACGGGGCTGTGCTCTCGAAAGGAGGAAGGCACACTGCATCTTGCAGCTCAATTCCCCTGACAACCCAGGACCTGCCCATACAGAGGTCTAGGCCACCAACCCATGGACCCAGGGCAACCTGTCACTCATCTTCCTGACTTCCTTGAGACATTTAATAAAACCGACCACTTCCTGTGTGTGCATGGATGAACGCGTGTATGAACGAATGAACGAATGATCAATCATCTATCTATCCATTCGTCCACCCATCCATCTTACACACAGTAAGAATCATTCTCTGTGGCGTGCAATTCTATGGGTTTTGAGAAATGCAGGGTTGTGTATCTCCTACCACATCTGGGAGAGTATACTTCCATCACCCCCAAATTCCCTGATCTGCCATGTTGTAGTCAAAGCCTCCCCAGCACCCCAACCCCTGATGACCACTGGTGTTTCCTTTCCCTCCAGATGCCTTTTCCAGAACATCGCATCAATGGAATCACAGAACATGTAGCCTTTTTGGTCTGGCTTCTTGTCCTTAGAAAATGCATTAGGATTTACCTACCCTGCTGTGCAGTCCCACCTTCCTGCAGTGGCCTCACGTGGTGTCTTTGATCCCACACTCTCATGTGCCTAGTCTCTCTTAGAGGACCCCTCCTCTCTGGGACCCCCAAATGCTGGTGTTCTTGGAGCACCGGCATTAGAGAGGTAGCCGTCGAGAGGCTCTCCTGGCAAGAACGCCCACTTCCTCATCCCCACGCGGGATGTTTTTGGATTTGATCAGCCCATTCCCAGCTCCTGCTCCTTCAGCCCTCCCTGCAACTTTGTGAGCACCCGCGTCCCTGAATTTTCCTTTCTGCGTAACCCACTGAGAACGGCTTTGGTTTCCTGTTCTAAACGCTGATACCATCACTTTGGGGGTTAGCGCTTCAAACACAGGCTGAGGGGCCACAACTCAGCCCATAACATGAGGTCTCTGCAGACGTCGTTAGCTAAGTTAAAGTGAGGTTGCACTGGATTAGGGTGGCACTAAATCCTGTGACTGGTGTCCTTGTAAGAAGAGAAGGGGACACGTGGAGAAGAAGGGCCACATAATGTGGCTACAAGCCAAGGCCTGTAGGCCGTCACCAGAAACTGGGACAGAGACAAGGAGCAGACACTCCTCGGAGCCTCCAGGAGGAACCAAGCCTGCCTACGCCTCCATCTCGGGCTTCTGGCCGCCGTAAGTCTGTGAGAATAAATTGGTGCTGCCGTAAGTCACCCAATTCATAGTCGTTTGTTACAGCTACCCAGCAACCCCAGGAAACGATTACACTGCCTAAGCCAAGGACACACCATGCCCCACTGCTCGTTGGCCAGCCTCCCACCGGGGCGCACCTGAAACTCTTTTTTCCACTGTAAAGCTCCCCCATGCCCCTGCCTGCCTTTGAGTCCCTGCCAAACACAAGTGAGGGTGGCCGACTCCCTTGCTGTAGTAAACTCTGAACAAGCCCCAGGGGTTTGCTCTCATCCGGGTGGTCTCTGTTTATTCCTACAATTAGCAACAACAACCTGTAGTTTCGCCTCGATGATGCAGCTTGCAGACAACGTGCTCATCCGTCTTCCCCACCTTTCTGAGAAGGCACCCAGCTAGAAGATTCGGTGAAGAATGCATATAATACATCTGAAGTGATTTAGTAAAGAAGATTCCTGTCTACATCACAACTCAAACTCGGCACCAGCACCAGCAGGCCCCTCACAGCACCACTGAGTTCTCAAAAGCATGGTGATTATGAAAGGAAACTGTTTCCATTTGGCAAAGAGGGCGCAAGTGTTCATAGCATGCTGTTTCACGTATACGACATAAATAGCAAATACAGGTGCAGAGCCAACTACATTCAACCTTCACAATGAGCCTGTGAAATGTTATCTTTAGACCCATTTCACAGGGGTCAAGCAGGGCACAGAAAGGTTAAGTAACTCGTCCAAAGTCACACAGCAAGCGAGTGGCAGACCCATCCCTGGGTAATTCAGCTCTACAGGGCACTGGACTATGTGTCAAGAGCCAGAAAACGTTTTTTCTCTTTGATACAATTCATCATTGGTGTTTGCTCTCATGGTGTCCTTCAAAACAGGGGGGTGGGGGGGACCATATGTCTGAAGATACGTGTCACCTCTAATGGTAAGACGCTGGGAGTCGCTAATCGCCCACTAACATGGAAAGTGGCTAAACGGCAGGCATACATTCCTCTCGTCCTTCCACAGACTGGCACGGACAGCCACCCTGTGCCGGCACCGTTCTACAAGCCGGGAAACATCGGGTCACAAATGGGCACAGCTCTGCCCTCACGGCACGTTTTAGGTAGAGAATTACCGAAAATGGGAATTAAAAACACAAGAGGTGGAGAAAAGAGCTTACCACACATGAAAAAGCAACGCACACACTGCCTTGTGCTTTGTTTGCTGCTTAGCACAAATAAGGAAACGAAAAGAACTGGAAACAAACACACTGCCCCCAGCATGAGGGACCCCCTTCCAGGGCTCCCTTCCAGTGCTTTGTAAAGTGGTTACGTTTTCTCTGTGGCAATAATGTTGCAGCCCGCGATTTATCACTGAAGACCGAGCTTAAAACCCTGGCCTGAGAGAGAATTTGGCTCAGGAGTGTGGACGGCCTGATGGCGTTATGTTGTCCATGCACCGCCATCGCTGACCTCGGGGACAGAGGTCAGAACTGCTGGCGCAGGGGCTGATCAGAAAAGGGCACTGGGGACTTTCTGGAGTGTTGGAAATGTTCTAGATCTTGATTGCATGGTCCTGACACTGTTGGCTACATTTGTCAAAACTCAAACTGTACACTTAAAGCTCTGTTTGCTGTATTTACACTGCACACTCACAAAGACAGATGCATCACACTCACCCACTGTAGGAAAGGGGAACATGTGTGTGTGTGTGTGTGTGTGCACATGTGTGTCACGACTGGTGAACTTGAGGGCTCCCTCTCCCTCTGGTGTCCTCGTCCTTGGTATTCATGGCATGGATGACCAGTGCCTGGGTTCACACCCACAAAGATGGCCCAGGTTGGCCACTGCCATCTGTACTGCGGTCACTGCTGGACAGCCCATGGCCATGGATGGGGTCACCCGCTCAGCATAAGTATGTCCCCCATCCCCGGGTTCCTCGTGTCTCCAGCACAGCCCTGTCTCTCTTCCTAGACCTAAGCCCCTGCTAGGCCCCCCGGGTTGTCCGAGGCAAGAGCTCCAGGACATAGTACAAACAGGGGCTGAACTCATTAGTTACAGCTGGGCAGGCCTGCTGGGAGCTCTAGAAGGGACAGAACAGCTCCTCCTCTCCCAAAGTCACTCACAGGCCACACACAGTGACCCAGTGAGTGCCAGCAGGGCAAACATGTGGTCCTTGTCAGCACGCTTCTGACGGCCCCTCCCGCCACTCTAGTTCAACTAACAGGATGAAGCAAGATCATGGGTAGAAAGGAAGTAGCAGGTGTGATATATTTCCAGGTGTGCTGCACACAGTAGGTGCTTGACTAAACAGTCATTGAGTGATTGGCAGCTGTAATTTGGACACACAGTTCCTTTCCTAAGACCTCAGAATACAAAAGTCTGCCTAATTCTGTTTGAGTTCTATGCTTATTCTCGTCCTTGGCTTCTGTTAAAAACATGCCTGACAAAGAGTCACCAGGGCCTGGATTTTATTCTTGGCTTTCCTTTGTGAGTCTGTGAAGGGTTACTTAGCTCCTTAGTTTCCACAAAGCATTGTGAGGTTTGAGGAGGCTTATTGTAGCTTGTCACAGGCAGGAGGTCCGTCACCTCCGAGGACAAATGAAAGGTGAGCCACATTTATTCCTTGAACCTTCCTTCTTCTGTGGTCTTTGCTCCCCTTGGACGTCTCCTGGGGACCACCCTCCCTCTTCAAAAACACCAACAAAATTAGGACTCGGGAGGCAGTAAAGAGTCGGGCAATGAACACAGGGTGGGGTGTCCGGGGAGCTCGGGTCCTGCCACTCGCTGCACTTCCGCCAGCAGCCCCGGCGTCCTGCTCAGCGAGGGGCACAGGAAGTGGTCACTGCGGGGCCCAACCGCAGTGGGTTCTCAGCTTGGCTTCATTCTTTCCTTTCCTGCCAGCCTCGCTCTCCCCCGACTTACCTGCCCTGTGCTCCGAATCCTCCACCAAGCACACTACACTTTGTATTTATTTTAAAGTGGCAACACTACTGTGGTCGCTGACCCTTCTCACCCGCTGTGTCCCACCACACAGTAGGCCCACCAGCACCGCCGTCTCCAGGAACAGGTGGTGGGGACTTCTCCATGTCTCCACAGACTTTGAGGCTTAGGATTTAGGTTTCTGTATCTTCTATCATTTACGAGGCTATTCTGGGCCACAGGACGGAAGGCCGGGGCCTCTGAATTCTGCCGCAGAAAGAAGCTGTCCTGGTCTCTGGCCTGTTTGCAGGGACAGCCAGGCACAGGAAAGGGTCGGCACGCGGCCTGACCTCTGGCTCCAAAGCCGTCAGCGTTGGGGAATGATCAGGGAGCGAAACAACTTGGAAGATCAACGGCAAAGCACGACTCCAGCCCTTCCTCTGGGAATTCTGAGCAACGCGAGTCTCCACAGAGGTGGGCTACCCCAAAAGTGGCCAGGAAACGCGCTCCAAGGAGAGGAAAATTGCCACCTTTCCACGGTGGGTACGACACCATCCTCAGTGTGCACATGTACGCTCAGAGGAAAAGTCACTGTCCAAGATGGTGAATAAACATCGTACCAAGGGCCTAGAAGTGACAAAAATCCCAGAGCACATGGCGACGTCCACACAAGTAGACAACATTCTCCCATTTGTCCGGGTCCAGAGCCGTGCTCAGGTGTCGCCCGTGAGCGCTCCGGGACCTGTCAGAGGTGGAAGAGCGAGGGACTAAGCACTGGCACCCTGTGGACACGATTCGACACTAGGGTAAGCAAGCACGCGATCATTTCTCCAGCGATTTGCTTTCTGGTCCATGCAAGAGCAGTCCTGTGGGACAGCCCGGGGCAACTGTGTCCCTCCCGCCCAGGTGACCTCTGGGGACACCCCAGGAGCAGGCGTGCTGCTGGCATCCAGTGGGCAGAGGTCAGGGAAGCAGCTAGACGTCCTACAATGCGCAGGACAGCCTCCGTCACAAAGAATTGTACAGCCCCCAATGCCAACAGCATCCAGGTCAAGAACCGCTGGTCTAGGGAATACAATGAGTTAAAATGGTGGCCGCTGTCTCTGTCCACTGCACAGCGATGCCTGCCTGCCTCTGCCTCCTGGTCACGGAGACCTGCCCACTCTCCGCCTCTCACACCTGGTGTCTCTACCGGCCCATGTGCTGTTCCGCACAGGCCCTCCTCACTGCCAGAACTCTGCCCAAAGTGGGTGGCCAGGAACATGCCACAGCATTCCCTGATTCTCACCCCTTCCCTTTATTGCCGTCCCCTGCCCGGACCCTGGTCTCCTTAAAGTGTCATTAAATCCACACCCTTCAGTAAGGACACACTGGTCGCCCATCCTAGCAATGGACAGTGCAGAGAGACAAGGCCTCCCGGTGTGTTCTGGCCCTGATTCGTTTTATTTTGCCAGCTGCCTTTCTCCAATGTGTGTGTTCCCATAAAACTAGCAGGTTTATCTCTGAACAGAAGCTGCTCCCAGACCAGGGCTTGACTTTCATTCCTTCCGACAAGCGCCGTTCACCAGGAGGATTGATGCCGTGAAGGCATCGGGATGCATCAGGCAGCGTTTGCAACCTGCTGGGGAGGGGAGACAGACACACAGCTGATGGTGACTGTAACGAGGCTGACCGCCCAGGGAGAGGCTTCAACAGAGCTTTGGAGGGATGTGAGGGAAGGAACAATTAAGTCTAACTTAGAAAGGGTGACTCAGGGAGGGGCAGGGGATGAGACAGCTGGGCTCTGGAGGATTTCCTGGATTCTCCCCAGGAAGGAGAGGGGAGGATTTCTAGGCAAAGGAACTGGATGCCGAGGCAGGAAGGTGGGAGGGAGCCCAGGAGACCGTGAGCTCTGTGCAGTCAGGAGCCAAGGTGGAAGGGGAGGCGACAGGTGGAGGGGAAGAGCCTTCAGTGGCACGAGGGGCTTTCCGTGCCAGGAGAGGAGCCTGGCTACGTCCCGATGACACTGGGGATGCACGAGCACAGGAGTGACAGGATCAGAGTGTTTCAAACTGACAACGGGCAAATTTACTTCGGTGAGGGGCGAGACAGAGAGGCCTGTAGGTTTTGCGGGCCACACGTTCTGTGCCGCAACCTCTAGACTCTGCCGCTGCAGAGTGCAGGCAGCCACGTGCGATAAGCAAATGGGCGTGGGCACGTTCCAGTAAAGCTAGTCTGTGTTCACTGAAACAGGAAGGCCACGTAATTTCCACGTGCCACACATGATTATTCTTAAGTGTTTCCCAACTGTTTAAGAATCAAGAGACTAGCGTTAGCTCGAGCGCCATCCACACACAGGTGCTAAGCCGGATTTGGCTCATGTGCGGGCTGTTGTTTGCTGGTGTCTGTTTCAGAAATGTCGTTCAGGATGGTGGGGACAAGGAGGGGCCAGGGACCTCAGGCAGAAGCTGCTGGACTATATGTGATGGAGAGGGAGGGACAGAGGCACAAATGCTGTGGCCACCTGAGTCCTAGGATGGAAGACTGAGGGAAGGGAGGGGGTGGAGCCTGTGACAAGAGGGTGCGATGACACCATGAACCTGGACAGGTGATGACCTGGAGATGGCATGGGTCTGGAAGACTTGTGAGCTGTGGCCACACACTCGGTGCCCAAGAGGACAGAAGTGCCCGGCACAAATGCAGGCCAGCCTAACTCACAGAGAGCCGGATTATACCAGAGCCAGCTCCTTGGAGTGCTGGGCAGTTGACAGAAGTGACCTCTGTTGTTTTGCCTGCCCAGCACCCTAGGACCCCAGGCCTCCTTGGGGCAGCACCCCTTCCTGGTTCTGGTCTATGTGATTTGAGTGGGGCTGGTTCCTCCCCAAGACTACAGGACTGGTTCAGAGACAGTGAATGAGCCAAAGACTCAATCCTGGGAATTTGGGGGAAGGAGAAGCTTCTTTCTGGTAACCCCCAAAGTGGTAAATGCAGGCCATCCTTTCCAGGAGTCGAGGGAGACCGGCTGGGCAGGAAGCAGCACGGAGGAGAGCTGAGCCAATCCTGACGCCACCAGTGACCCCTGGATCCCGCCACACCTAAAGCGAGCCCTGGACCTCCCAGTTCAGGAGCTCATCATGCCCCATCACTTGCTCAGGCCTGTCCGGGTGGGCTCTTGTGACTTGCAACCAAAGCCCTAAGACACAGAGCTGCTGTGAGATTGTAACCGTGGAGGGCAGAAGCCTTGTTCTTGCAATCACGTGTGACAAAGCGCACATCTTTGAAGACTGTCTTTGTCCTCTAATGGCTTCGTCTAAAAGCATTTGCAGCTCCCTGATTTCTCTCTAGACAGTGCCCCTTATACGCAGTAGGTGCTTAATAATTGCTGGTGGCAGAATGGAGGCACAAAAATCCCAGGGCACCAAACAGTCTGAGCTGGAGGAAACTCTGAAACAAAACAACAGGCAGTATGGATTTATTTTTCTCCTCCCCCAACTAAGTGCTCAGAAAACCCGTGAGCTTTGGGGACCTGGTTCTGCCTCATTCCAACAATTGAGACAGCTCCAGAGGGCTCATGGGACACCAACTATAACTGTGTTTGGGTAGGAACCTAAATGAAGGAAGGGAATTACTGGGTCCCAGAGATGGCTGGGACAGGGGCAGGCCTCACGCTGGGCATGGAAAATGTTGGCCGTTGGCACTGGCTCCCTGGGCATCTCAACCTGATTCCGTGGCTGGGGAGGGGCTGTGGGTGGGCAGCGTGGACCCCAGGCCCGCAACCCAACAGACGTTCTAAAATACTCAGCTCATCTGTGAGTTTCCATGACCTGTGTGCAGGGGGCAGCTGAGTCAGGGGGGTGCAAGGCAGAAGGAAAAGAGTACAGGTAGTGTGTGCCCGAATGAACACACCTCCCACGTGTGCAATCGTCAGGAGCGTGCAGACCCTCGTGTTTGGACACATTTCTATCTTATTCATTGAACTCCTGAATCCACAATTGCTTCGGTCTTTCTGCTTTCTCCGTGGACAATAGAGATGACAGAGGCCCTCCGCAGCCACGCAGAGGCCATGGGGTTGAGGTGGGCCTTCGCTGCCTGGAATTCCGGCCCCACCATGGCCTGGGGCAAGGCTCTCAACTTGCTGGGCTGCGGTGTCCTGTTTACAAAACAAGCCTAATGGGAGTCCCTACCTCATAGAATCCTTCAGAGGTGAGAGCTGGGTGGTCTAGGAAAAGGCATGGAGCCCAGAGCGAGGGCTCAGCATGCGTTCGCTGCTCCGTGTGACCAACAGTACCAGGGCCACCACACATGTGGGTGTCCGCAGAATCCTGCCTTAAAAAGCTGCCCTCATGCAACCCGCCTCTGCTGTTATGAGTCAGGGGAGTGGTTCCCCTTTCCAGGGAAGGGTGATAGGGAGCAGGTCGGGGTACCTGGAACAGGACCCAGGGGGCTGTCTGGGGCTGGGAGGACAGTTGACCCTTGAACCACACAGACCTGAACTGTGCAGGTCCACTTTTATGTGGGCTTTTCCTGTAAACACTATAAACATGCCCGGACCAGTGTGGCTCACGTGGTTGAGCAAGGCCTTGCAAACAGAAACACTGCAGGGTCAGTTCCCAGTCAGGGCACACACCTGGGTTGCGGGCCAGATCCCTGGAAGGGACACACTCAAGAGGCAACCGATCGATGTTTCTCTCACACTTTGTTTCTTCCCTCTTTCCCCCTCCCTCCTTCTCTTTCTAAAAATAAATAAATGAAATCTTTAAAATAAAACAAGCACTGTAAATATATTTTCTTTTCCTTGTAATTTTAACATTTTCTTTTCTCTAGCTTACTTTATTGTAAGAGTACAGTATATAATCCATATAACACACAAAATGTTAATCGACTATTTATTGGTAAGTCAAAAACTGACGTCAGCTTGCTGGACCGCTGTGTCCTGGTGACTCAGAACAACTTGAATGACTGTGATGGGAAAGGCCTGAGGAGACTGAACTTCACTCAGCGCTGGCCGAGGGGCTATTTCCCATAAGCCATTCCAACCCAGCCCCATCCCTGTGTGCCGAAACCGCAGCCACGGCCCCACTCACACGCGGTTCACCCCCTTCACCTCAAGACTGAGCCAGATGGTCCTCAGGCCAGATTTCCTTCCCCGTGGTTCCTCATCTCAGAACGCTCCAGCCCCTAGGACATTCTACTCGGTCCCAAGGTTAGTGACTCGCAATTCACACATACAAAATTCCCCACGTTCTCACAGTGAGGAAAATGCTTACATAAATATATCTGCTCTAACTGAACTTTTCCCAGGGGGAGACTTCCTGTTGGGAGCAGAGGTCAAGATCAACCTGCTTCAGGACAAGGGAAGGGGTAGACAAATAGCGGTTAACACTGGCAGAGAAATAACGGAAGCAACATTTGTGGGCCATCATCTTGCTTGATCCTAATTACCACCTGGAGGGAGGTCTCGTTGTCCCCATTTGGCAGATGAGAAAACTGAGGCTCAGAAAGGCTAAGGGACTTGCCTGAGGCCATTCAGCTGGTCAGCGGGCAGCCAGGACTCATCTCCAACCAGCCGGGCCTGGCTCCAACACCTGGAGGTTTTCCACCGTGGCTGGCTCCTCACAGCCATCGTCTGAAAACAATTAACGCACCTAGATGGCATCCAAGGCGACATACACGCGCATGCGTGTGGAGATGCATGAGCTTTCACCGCAGTTTCCAACACACAGGCACTAATTGCTTGCTATTCTGGGATAATCGTGTAAATAATGAAGTGAGCCACTTCCTTCAACAAATAAACCCAGAAGACTTAATTTAACCACAACAGATACAATAATAAAGTCGAATCCCAGGGTCAATTTAGTCCCCGCACCCTTTTTCTTCCGTCCTGACTCATCCCCCCTTGTGAATATGAGACAAAACACGCTCCCTCTCTCCGCAGTGGCAGCGGCATCCGAATGCCACCAAGCGCCCCGTGACAATTCAGCCCTGGTTTAGTGGAAAGCATTTCCGTCCGAATCCACACCAGGAACAGCTCCAACCCCCAGTGTAAATCCTGCTGTCTCTGCCGTATCCAATCACCCCACAAACCGGTTCTAATGCTGTCATCAGTGCTGAAGGCTGGGCGCCACTGAAGGGAAGCCTTGCTAAGTAGCTCCTGACTCGCTATCTTATTTACTCAGGGGCTGACGGAAAAGTTTCCACTCGAGCTCCTGTTTGCCTCTTTATTACAAACACAAACAGTGCCTGAGCCCCGTTCTTAGACCCTGTCAGTCCTCTGGAGGGGGTATCGCTCCCAGCTGAAGGGTAAGCCGATCTACTTGGTCTGCCTGGCTGGGCACCCACCACCCCTGAGGAATTGCAGACATCTCTGCAATAGCTGATTTTTAAAGCACAGAGAGGTGAGATGACTTGCCCACCGTCACAAAGCAAGTAGCAAAGTTGGGGTGTGTACACAGGTGGTGAGCACCTCATCACTGACTACACCGTACTCCTGTCTGTCTGCTCAGGAGGCAGGACCCAGAGCATCAGGGACGGTACTGGTTTCTTCTGTTTCTTTTTTTGTTTAAATTCACACAACTTACTCTTTTCTAACAAAGTCACTGAACAGAAGCTCCAGCAAGCCCAGAGTGAAGCTTGTTCAAACGTCTTTTAAAAATGCAATTATTTCCCAGAGAAAAAGAGCCATCAGCTGACTCCATGTTAGTATAAATTGCCACCCCCCACCTTTGCCCCACAGTGCCTGGCAGCAGCATGGAAGGAATGCACGGTCTGGCTAAAGAGAAAGGAGAGACATAGGAACAGAGCATCAGGTGAAGGCCGGTGCCCGAATGGAGAATTTTAGCAGAGTCTGCGGGGAAGGAAATGGAAGAAGAAACAGGTGAGTGAAGACTTGGCTTTCAAGATTTGGCTCACGACTGGCCAGAACTCTACCCAGAGTAGTTGGGGGGCAATCTCCTGATTCATGAGATCCCTTATTAGGCCCCCAAACTCCAACCAGTCCTCTCTGAGCTTTAGAGAGGCTGCAGTTAGAATCAATTCTGGGTGCAGGGGTGGGGCAGGGGGCTAACTGAGGCCCTTCCCAAAGACTGAGGCCCTCCTTCCAGTGTGGAGTTGCTCTGGAAAACGGGCCCCTGAGGACTCTGTCAGCCAGACCACAAGTGCCATATGTCATTTCTGTCCCTAAGTACCTCAGAAACAGGTGTCTCCTCAATGCTCTCTCACCTTCTGCAGGGGCCTGGAAGCCACCTGATGGAGATGGCAGAGATGATGTGGAAGCAGCCAGGTTCCTGCGTCACCACCCAGAAGGCTCCCAGCTGAACCCTTACCCTGGATTGTTATGGGAGTGAGAAGTAACCTCCTAGGGGGGCTGCAGAGGTCCGGGGGCTCCTCTGTTACCTCTGTGACTGTCATCCTAACCAGCCTTCAAAGAAGTAACATTTTCTGATCTGTCAAGCACGTGATCAGCCCTGAAGCACCCACCTCTACTAACCAATCACGGTGTGTGGACCTGTCTGGGTGATGTGAAGGGCTGGCTATTCTTCATGGCTGTCTCCAGGAATACACACTCAGGAAAGGGAATGAGGGCAGACTCCTGATATGGGACTCAGCATATTTCAGGACCATTCCAATTAGGAAGTGGACGGCCACACTCGGTAAAAGTTGTGACCGCACTTAGCACTCAGTAATTCTGCTTGGCTCATGCAGGCATTTTTAGAAGGCAAGGTAACCAATTTTATGTCTTGCTTATGACACACGGTTTACTTACTCCAGCAAGACATCGGTCTTGTTCAACAGCTTTGCCCTTGTACCTTGCAACGAGGGAAGATGACAAATGTTATCTGAGGACCACAATCAGCAAACTACAAAGTGCTGAGATGTGTGGAGCCAATACTTCCCATTGCTTTTATCAGCCCATCGTCAAGGAAATCGGGCGATGGCCCTTTAGGAATTTTGCATATGTTTTTATGGGCATTGCATTTAGAGGAAAACAGAATGAGTTTTGTTATTAGCAGGTGTATCTGAACTTAGTCTGGTCTACACCCCAGGAGAAGGCGGGAACATTGTAGGGGAAGGGCTGAGATGCCTCTCTGCTTCCCACGTGGGGTGAGGGGGTGGGTGGGTGTTGGGGACCTGCAATCAAGGCATGTGCCCTGACCGGGAATCCAACCAGTGACCTTTCACTTTGCAGGATGACACCCAACTAACTGAGCCATACCAGTCAGGGCACAATAATAACTGTAAGAGGCAGGTGATTTCTGACTTTTCCTTCTGAGACCATGAGATGAAGCTGTAGTCTCTTCACTGTTTCCTCCTGCCCCTGGGGAAGGGACTGGTGTGAGTGCCTCCCCTGCTAGGATGTGGATACTTTTAAAACAATCCTTATTCCCGTTTCCCAATGTCTGCTCTTGAGTGGGAACCGGCAAGAGCACCAATGAGATTTGTGACTTGTTTCCTTCCTTAAGCCAAAAAACGCTTCAAACCTCCTTGTTTACATCAGACATCAAGAGAGCTGTCAAAAGCTCTTTCTAACTTGCATTTGCAAAGTCTGTCTCCCCCCTAAACAGCAATGCCCAGAGAAATAAACCAGAAAAGGCAATGACGACAGGGGGCCCACATTCTCAGGTTGCTTTTAGGCCTGCCAGAGGAAATCAGCTGAATTAACTTATCATCACAGCGAATTGCGATGTGGTCCCTCCTAGGTGATTATGTGCTCAGCTACATTCATTTCAATACCTCCCCTCGGAGGGAGGGGTAGTCCTAAGGAACTGGGGTTCAAAACCACAAGTAAAAGGTGCCACAACGCTGTGCAGCCCAAAGGAGGGGGCTGCAGCCTCCTCTCCCCTGGTTTATCTGTCCTCTGGGTAGGTGGGTGTCCCCAGCTCTGGGCCAACATCGGAGTCTTTCCCAGTTCACCGAGATTCCATAATTACAGACCATTAGCAGAACGCCACCTGCTCCGGCATGCTGCTGCTCTATTTAGAGCAGTGCTCCACCCACTCTTCGCCCCTCCCTGACCCCGGGCATCCACAGCTCGAACAAGGCAAGTTCTCTTCCGCAAAGCGTTCTGTGGGTCAAGTTCAATTCTCTCCAACTACCTTCGCAATTCATAAATTTCACTGCAACTGTCTTAATTGGCCGATGTGAGAGAAACCCTCCGTGGGAGAAGGTGCTGGGGGTACCAGGGGAGCAGATGACCAGCTCCTGCAAAGCCCTGGTGGTCAGTGAGTTCCAGCCCCCATCTCCCCAGTGTAAAGGCAGAAGGAATTGACTAAAGATGCCCCGAGGATTCACAACCGGAGGATTCACAGCCGCTCCCAGAAGGCAATGCAATGGCCTTCTACGGAAACACAGGGCAACACTTAACTTAAAACCCCAACCATGAAATATTGATCCTTTCTCAGTTACCACCTTGCACACGAAAAGTAACAGTAACATCACATTATTTTCTATCCAAATGTTGCAAAAACCCAGTGCCTTTCCCTCACTTCTTTGAGATATATTTGTCTCACCCCTTCTTCTTGGAGAAAAGAAACATCAGAACTGGCTGCTGCAGGTCAGAGCCCTTGGTGCCCATTGTGCCAAATGGAACCTCTCCATCCCTATCTGTCTAGCAGGTGTCAAAATCAAGGTGAGACCCCGCTGCATAAGCAACTTTGTGGCGATTTAAATCCCACAGAGGGACATTTTGAACTCAGTGTGCCTGAAATTAACAACATGTTATATTCTCAGAGAACCCGGAGCGGAACTCTGCACCTGACTAAAAATGCGTTTTAAGATCAGCTGAGCCTGAATGAACTCGCAGGGCTCTCCCCACGCACTTCATGAGCGTGCAGGCATTTTATCATGGTCAAACAAGGCTCAGCAGGGTTCGGTTAAGGCTGTTCATTAAGACCCTGGATCTCACTGGAATCCCCACTTGATCATCCTCAAACCCTGTACAGTTACCAAGCATGCCCCATAGTTTTTTTCCCCATGAGGATTTCATCAAAGGGAAGAAGCAGTCACTGAGTAAGAAAGGGCTACCCTGCAGGAAAGACAAGGGTCCCTCCCGTGGCAACCCCATCTAGCGTAGCTGTCTGCTCTCGATGGTGACTCTCTGCACCTTGGTCAGCCCAGCATGCCCAAACACTGCAGCAATGCCCCCTCCCAGCTTGGCTAGCATTGTAGGGCTATGTATGTGTGAGCCCACCAGGTGGGACGGATGTGAGGGGACCTATCCCAGAGGCCCCAGGCTGCTGGGGGTCCTGAGAAGCAAGGGACCGAGGCTCACAGGCTTTTTGTTAGGAGAGCTTCAGGAAGGAGGAGGAGATGCTGGTGAGATCATGCCCGGAGGCTGGCCGTATTCTTGCCCCTCCCGTCTGCCATCTCCACCGGTCCTACCAGACTTTCTTCCGCAGTGGTTCCCACACGCCCACTTCTGCTGCTCTCAGTGTGATGCTTGCTGCCAGCCTCCCGTCTTAGCCCTGCTGTGGCGGTGCCAGGCCATTCCTCA
The DNA here is from genome assembly GCA_007922815.1 of Macrotus californicus. Classification (NCBI taxonomy): domain Eukaryota; kingdom Metazoa; phylum Chordata; class Mammalia; order Chiroptera; family Phyllostomidae; genus Macrotus; species Macrotus californicus. The sequence goes on from VMDR010001027.1 coordinate 50,041, forward strand.
GAGGCCCTCGGTGGCCCCTACAGTCCCGGGGATGAGGCCACCCTCAGTGTGGCACTGGACCACCCCTCTGTTGCCAACTGGCTTCCAACTACCAGTTCATCAACCACAATGGCTCATCTGAATGTTTATACCAACTAAAGTTTGCCAACACCAGGGATGTTTAAAAACCAGAAATGAGGCCTAGACTGGCTGTGTGTCCCCCTGCTGGCCCAGCCCTGAGTTGGGGCCCAGGGTGCAGGGGCTGCGAGGGAGGAGGTGTGGATGCAGCCCCTGTTCAGGGTTTGGTCCCATGTCCCCTGTGTTGGTTGCATGGCTGGTCCTCAGAGAGGAGCTGTGAGGGCTCAGGCTGGGCTCCCTCCGGCTTGCGTAAAGTTTTCTGACTCTGGACCATGATGGAGTCAAATCTGACTTGTTCTATGAATTCCAAGTACCATTACATCATTGGCTTCTATTTTTAGGGTGAGAAACATAATAGAGGTAGGAAAGGGCTCACTACCAGGTGGGCTCTTACTTTTACGAAACCCCACTTGCAACGCTAGATAATCACGAACATTCGGAGACATCCTCGTTCCTTCTGAAACGGAGCCCTGTCCGGACCAGCAGGTGTCTCCAGGACCCTGCGCTCCAGCCTGGCCACTGTCCTACATGCAGGCTCTAGCCACTCTCTCCTCCACATTCTGCTCACATCCTCTCACCCCTTGGCCAATTTAAATTCAACTGGAGCACAGACTATCCCCTCCTCCAGGACACTTGGGCAACGACTCTCAGGCAGACTCTCTCCCTCCTTCCGGAACAGGAGAAAAGGCACTAGGCTAGGTGTGAAGGAAGCTGTATCTGGCTCATCACAGACTTGTTTTCAAGCCACAGACAGACACCCAAATAGTTCCAGGCCGCAATTGCTCGATCAGCCACAGATGGTCGCTCCACATGGTGACTCAGGGTCTCCTTCCAATGCCACCCAGCTGGGAGAAGCCAGGCAGGAGCAGGAGGAGCTGGGAACAGAGGGAGGCTAATGTTCGCTGGGATCCTGAGAGCAGATACCTCTGCATTCCAAATGCAAATTTCCAAATTTCGGATTCCCCACTGAGACATACAGGGTCCAGCAGAAGTAAGGCCTGCTTGAGTGCAGTTGGTAGGGTAATGATGTGGGTGTAATAATTTATAGTTTTAATGGGAACATTTCACCTAAAATGTCATATGCTGTGCTTGAGTGTAATATTGTTACGTTATAGAATTACATGCTTATGATTTTTGTAATAAAAAAGGGGCTTTAGCCCTAGTTGGTATGGCTCAGTGGATTGAGTGCTGGCCTGTGAACCAAAGGGTCGCTGGTTTGATTCCCAGTCAGGGCACATGCCTGGGTTGCAGGCCAGGTCCCCAGTGGGAGGCATGCAAGAGGCAACCACACACTGATGTTTCTCTCCTCCTTCTCCCTCTCTTCCCCCTCTCTGAAAAATAAATAATGTCTTTTTAAAAAAACATTGTACTATTATAAAAAATGGCATTGTGCCGTAACCTGCATTTCATACCATCCTCCAACCTCAGAGCAACGGGAACAGCTGGAGTGAGTTACCACTGCAAAGGGGGAGGAGTTTGCCCTTTCCCATCATGCTTCTCCAGATGAGACTCCATCAGTGATCAACACTCAGAGATCAAGGACATGTACTCTTTCTTCCTGCGGTTTCTTGCCGAAGCGAAAATGCTGTTGGTGCCTTCCAGGCAGGAACCGGAAGTTTGTCTGTATCAGATTCTCTGGAGATGGAGCCCCATCACCCACGTGTTAGAGCGATCCTCTGATTCTCATGCATACACTGGTCAAGAGAGCGTGCGTGGGAGGGCAGGGAGCGCCAGTGCAGAGGGTGACGACAGATTCAGGGAGGGATTTGAGTGCCTCTATTAGATCTGTCGACACATCCTCACCAGACTGCTGCACAAACGAGAAACGGTCCGACTACCAAAGAACAGCGAAATGGAAAAGTGGAAATTGCACGTGCCCCACTGGAAATCTGCCCCATTGCAGGTCCAAAGCTCCTGACGCCCCAGAAGTAGATCGACTGTTACAACAAAACAGCTGTGGGTTTTTAAATACAACACTAAGTCACAGGAAAGTCACATTCCTGCTCTGGGTCCCCATTCCCTTCCGTGTGAGTTCCCCACCCTAGTCTTTGGTCTGGAGCATGGGTTCCCACACCTTCCCTTTTTCTATTTATCTTATCTCTGTATCCCACGGCCCACAGAGGAGGGGCAAGAGCACCCAGGGCTCACCTGCCTCATCAGTGCCCACTTCCCAGGGGACAAAGCACTGGTGACGAAAACGAAGCACCACACCACAGCAAGTAGGGGAGTGTTGGGGGGTAAGGATGGCAGTTGTATGATTTTTTCCAAATGAAAATACACACAAGTCTCAGTGTAACTACTGGCCAATGAAAAACCCAATCACGCAGGTGTGACTGACGCTTGCCCCAAGATGCAGACAACCCCCGCCAAACTGAACGGGCAGTGAAGCCACACTACCAGTGATTGGCTTATAAACGCAAAGCAAGGCCAGCAGCAACTAAAAACTGGGGCCATCGGAAGACAGGAAGCGGCGGACGTGCTCTGTAAGATCCCTCCAAGTCAAAAAAGGGCCAACCCTCTACACAGGTAGGGGTGCAGTCAGAACCAGCTTCCTCCAGAGCCCTGAATTAGGGCCCGCAAATTCTAAGAACACACTAGCTTTCGTTTACAAGTAAAAAGCCTTAGCAAAGCCACCCTGAGTAGCTAGCTCAGGTCATAGTAACCCTTAGCGATGTCTGCAAATAAAGTTTTTGGAGTGGTTAGTTGTAGGTGCATCGTTTGCCCCCAGGAAGCAGGGAGGGTTTTGTTCTGTCTGGTTTTTGACTGGACCTGGCCTGTCAGGAGGCCCACTAAGTAGCCAGTGAAGCCACAGACCCTGGTCTCAGAGTTGCCGGCTGAAGAGACCTGTGTTTGCATCACTGCATGGATGTTCCGGCGGAGGGTAGAACTGGGAAGGGTGGCTTCCACTTATGCCAAAGTGGTACAGCCAAGATTAACCTTTAGCCCACCACCCAGTGAGGCAAAGACATGGGCCCACATATTCTCACCACTTACAGAGAGACCAGGATGACACTTTATAACCCTATGTTTGGTCAAGGTCAAAACTGGACCACCTTGCCCATCCTAGAGGCCATGCAGACGCTTCCCCCCCTACCTGCATCCCTTTGTCTTTTCCTGTCCCCACCCCTGTCATTTGTGCTGTGTGGCATCTAACTGGGGCATTTCCCCACAGCTCAGGTGCTACAGCATCTCTGAATTGGTGCTATGCCTTCTTTGGGTGGAGGAGGCTGGGAAATTTGTCCTAAAGCAGAAGTGCCTACAATGATGGAGTGTCGTTTACTTTCTTTCCCACTCTATCCATCACTTAAAATGTAACAACACTCACAGAGCACGTGGAAACGGGACCACTGACAACTTACATGTTATAGGATTAAGTGGCTATTTACGGTTCAGAGCAGTTTTAAAAGTTACATGAAGAATAATCTGAATTTCTACTGAAATCACATCACCTGATCTGGATATCCTTAATGGTCATTTTTGAACACAACTTTTTATAGGATTACAGTAAAAGTAACACTGTCATTGCAATTGTAATAATTTCCCATCTGGACCACCATCTTTAACTGCTTGCAGAAGTCTGCACTTAAAAACATGATGAATGTAACTTCCCAAACGAAGGAAAACATTCTGATTTATAGAGAGAGAGAATGACAAGCACCAAACTGTGAGAATTTAAGATAAGAGGAAACTGGGGGTCACAGCACGGCTCCTACTGAGAGCTTGTCTTGGAACTAGAAAGAAACCACGCCATTCCCTTTGCACCGGGCCCGGCCCTGCTGCCAACGCTGCCACTCACATGGGCATGCTCCCTGTACCCTGCGTGCTGCAGGAGCCGCCTGGTAATCAGGGGAAGGACAGTGTCAGAAGCTCCTGGAGTCTCCAGGCATCTCTGGTCCTTAGTCACCTCCAGGGGGGCGCTGCTCACCAGGAGTCAGAGTCTACCAAGGGTGGAAGAGGAAAGGCAGTCCTAACTGATCCATCATTTCTCCCCGCCACTCTTCGCTCGAACCTGCACCAACTCCAAGGGCTTTGCGAGTCCGCTGTTGAGGCATCTGGGTGCCCACCTCCCAGGCCAAGGCCCTCTTCAGTGTGTGGTTCTGAACATGAACTCTGGCCCAACAGTAGGGCACACAAAGCAACAATAAATCCTGAATATCCCCCTGTTGGACATTCGTCGGGAACAAGGCCATTTCCAGCCACCGCCCAGAGAGGAGGAGCTGTCACCTGGCATGTCAAGGAAGGTGCTGTTTGTGATGGACACAGAGCCATCAGGGCCTGGACAGCTGGAAGGCAAGTGGCAGGCAGAGGGGACATCAGGATGAAATCGAGCAAGGCTGACCAAAAATATATATGTATATATAAAATATATAAAATTTATATTATGTTTTATGTTATATATATATATAGTTTATGTCTTCTCTCAGTGATCCTAAAATTATAAATAAGATAACCACCCATGTATTTTTCAGATCAAGACACGCTAGTTTCCTACACACTCATCTCTAAGCCCAGAAATCCCTCCTTCCTCTAGAAAACGGTACTACAAAGGGCATCTGATGATGTTGAAAAGAGGAGTCAATAAAACCCAAAGGGCATGGGGTGGGGGAGCAAGAGCTGTTTGAGAAACCGCCGTCCGGGGTGCCCATACACAGCCACAGCTGATGGCGACAGTGCAGCCTGGGCCGGGGGCTGCACGGGAAGAGTGGGCAGCAGAGAGAAGGCGGAGCTGGGGTCACAAGAGTTGTCCTCGTGTGGGGTCTTGTGCAGCTGTGGTCAGAGGCCATCGGAGGTTGCTGCCACCTGCAGCCTCGACCAGGACTGGATGCCGGAAGTGATGGACTCACACGGCTGGCGGTTGATGCTACAGTTGGCTGGGAGCCCACCTGGGACTGCCACATGCAATGTGTCTCCAGTGTCACTTGGGCTTCTCAGAACATGGCTTCTGTGTTCTGAGAGGAACAACCCCATGAAATGCAGACAAAAGCTGTAAGGCTTATGATGTAGTCTCCAAGTCTAGGATGTCTCCTCTGCCACATTCTACTGAGCCAGAAAGTCACTAGGCCAGCCTAGTTTCAAGGGGAGGGGCCGTGATGGGGGCAGGGACTTGATGGTGGAGTTGCAAGGTCACACTGTAGAAGAGCGTGTAGAACAGGAGATAGTGCCTTTTCCTAAGATGGCCAAAACAATCACCTGCACCTACCAGGTACCACTTACTACTTTAGGCACTTGGGCTGAAGGGGTGTGGACAGTGGTGAATCAGACAGACCAACCCTCTGCATGGAGCTTCCTTCCAGCAGCATGTGGTGATGGGCCCCCAGACAGACTTCAAGGAAGCCACAGTTTCAGTGGTGCTGACCCACACCGGGACCTCAGCTCCTGGTCCCAGGGCACAGGGGCTGGACTGAAACACATACAAAACCTGGAGCCCAGACCTGAAGATATGGTGCTTTTCAGCGAAACTCAGAGCTTGATGGAAATGGCAAGTGTCCCTTCCACTCCCACCTCTCTCTCCACTCCAGTCCCACGTGTGGCAGACAAGGGTGAGCCGCCCTCCAAGGGCTATGGCTCTCTCCTAGGGAGGAGTTGCTGCTGAGAAGTAACTGTCCGGCCAGGGACACTTCCCAGGCCCCCTGGCCTCGAGGCAGGGGCAGTGACATGTGTCCTTCCCAACCAAGTTTGTCAAAAAATCAGGTGTGTTTCCTCCACCCCTCTTCCTTACCCATCCACTGGATGAGCACGCAAGACTCAGAGTCCTAGAGAGACAAAGCCCCAGGTGGAAGGAACCTGGGCCCCTGAGTGACCACTTGGAAGGAGCCCCCCAGCTGGGAACACGCCCTGTTACATAGCAAAAAGCGAGCCTTCACTGCGCTAAGATGCTGAAACATGAGGGTCTGCGCTGCCAGCTGGTACCCTAATACTGTACCATCTTCTGGTCCAGGTCAACTCGAGGTTCCCCAAACAGTGTCGTTCTTCCTGGCAGGCCTGGTGGCTACGCCACTTCTGTAAAACATGCACGGGCAGGTGTGTCTGGTGACAGTGCAGTGACACACGTGGGTCCAGGAAGCTTAAGGGAGCCTACAGGGCAGCCCCCAGCCCGGCCAGGGGCAGGGGACAGAGGACGGCCACAGAGCGTGTTTACCATTTTTGTGACTGTTCTTATCTCAAATCCACGGTGGTGAAGGAACTAAGTTTCAGAAAACATTTTAAGAAAATATTTTGTCAGATCCTAGGGTAAAAAGTAACTGAAGGGAGAGCCATGTTTTAACTGGGGGAGGAAAGGGGTAAACTTAAGGCAAAAGTGTTGAGTGTCTAAAAATACCTTAAATGTAACAAAGGCTGACAGGCTGATGGAACCGAGTGGGAGGCGGGAACAGGTCCCCGTTCGGCAGCCCGGTGCCCTCTCCACTGGGGAAGGTGGGGTGGCGTGGGCCCACCTCGGTGTGGGCGGAGTCGCCTCCCTGGGACAGAGGGTGGAAACTGTCAACCTGGCTGTGAGACCAGCGGGGACAGCAGCGGGACACCTCAGGCTGGGGAGTAACAGCTCAAGAGCAGCAGGCACAGCCTGGGAGGAGGGGAGGAGGCCTCGGCCAGGGGTGGGAGGGTGGGGGGAAAGAGAAAGCACCAAATACCTCTGCAGGGGGCCCGCTGTCATCAGACCAACAAGCAGAAGAGGTGAGCTCAGAAACCACACAAGTCCGGGAGAGATCCAGTTGAAGAGGATGCAGGGAACACAGGAGCCCAAGTGAGGGGACATTTGAGCAGCAAAGTTCAGTGGCCCAGGGACACAGGAAATGGGAGCTTGCTAATGAGGGAGTATGACTCTGGGACAGGAGCACCAGCTGGGCACAGGGGAGTGGCTTTGCCACCCAGGAGCTGGGGGGCAGCCAGGGTTGACCTGTGAGGTCCAGAACCATCACCTCGAACTGGTACCGATACCCCAGATGAGCAGATGGGCAAGGATGCCTCCTCCTTGGTACCAAGGGGCGACAGGAAGGGTGGCATCCCCACCCCACAACTACACAACAGTAGACATTGAGTGGCTTGTGAGCCGAGGGGGAGGGGCCACCCCGGCCACTGGCTAAAGTCCAGCCCTGAGGTCAGGTGTCCCCAGTCAATGCCCATGAGCCTTCTTCGAATGGAAGGTCGGAAGCCAGTCATTCGAAACTTCAAAGAACCGAAGGGGATGTGGAACCCTGCCTGGCCACCAGCCGCCAAGGACCACAGAGCTCACTCCTCAGTCCTGGGGAAGACCACCTAGCATGCCGGGGATACCACCTTAGCATCTCTTCTACACTCCAGACCGGAATCACACACACAGGTCCTGCTGAGGCCTCTCTCAGGGTTACCAAGGCAACAACAGAGGAACACAGTACCGGAATGGGGTACCAGGGGGCTGGGAGGGCTGATCCCAGGTGCAGGCAATAAAGGGGTGCACTGTGCATAAAGAGTTTAAAAATAGTATGATGATTCTTCAAAAGACTAGGCACAGAGTTACCTTTTGATCCAGCAATTCCAGTTCCGGGAATGTGCCCAAGAGAACTGACAGCAGGGACTCAGAGAGACAGAAACGAGCGGACAGAAACAATGGGTGTGCAATGGGGCATCATTCAGCCTCACGCAGGAGTGGAGTTCCAACAGGTGCCGCAGCAGGGATGACCCTGAGGACACTGAGCCTAGTAAAATAAGCCCGTCACAAAAGGACAGAGACTGTGTGACTGCATTTGTGTGAGGTCCCTAGAGAAGCCACATTCCTAGAGCCCGAAGGACAGGGGCTGCCAGGGGCGGCGAGGAGTCAGCCCTCCGTGGGTGTGGAGCTGGGATTGGGGAGGTGAGAAAGTTCTGCACGGCATGCTACCTGCATGCACCTGAACATGGTCGAGACGTTGGATTTTACGTGGTGCACGTTTCCCACAATAAAAAAAAAATCAGTTTACTTATGACCACCATTGGCCAGCAATTTTCAACATCAGGGACAATAATGTCCCCTCTCTGGAGGCAGGCCGCTGTTGCCACGCCCCTGCCCACCGCCCCCCATACCCCACAGCTCCCACTGCGGCCTGTCCTCCCTCGGACCCTGCAGGACAGTGGGGCGGGAGGTGGGGGGGGTGCTGTCAGAAGTGGGTCTATGGGATGGAAGACAGATTCCCCCAGGGGCCGTGGTGAGACTTGGGCTGCAGTAGGAGCCTCTTGAATGTCAAGGCTGAAGTGCACCACCACAGATGCCTCCCAGAACACACTTTTATAGTGGTGCAACCTCCCGCCCCAAGACTCCCTGCGGTGGGTCGCCTGGAATGTCAACACAAAGAATGAACTGAGCCTCAAGGGCAATGTCACAGGCCAGTGGCCCAGGCCAGGGTCAGGCAATCACCCTGCACCGAGTCCTCGCTCAGTTCAGATAATCTGCTTACACATCAAACACAGATTAATGGGAACATCAAACCACCCCTTCAGCAGGATGAGCTCATGCTGCCGACTACACTCTTCTCTGACTTTTGCTGGTTTAACTGCCCAGTGTGCATATATAAACGCTTTTGGGAGGAAGGGGGATGGGGGAGGGGAGGGTGGGGTTGGCTGTAAACAACACTGATTCTGATGAACAGCAGGTACCACGTACTGTTTGAGAGCTTATCACGTGCCAGGAACTATGCCAAAAGCTACCCGGGTTTGCCAAGAATGCAGACTCCCAGAGGCAGGGTCTGTCTGCTCACAGCTGGATGTCGGGCGCCCCGCTAGTTGTGGGCATGGGGAAAATTGTAAAGGAAAGAAAAACTAAGTGCTTTCTATACATTCAGGTCATCTGCACAGTGGCCTCGGTAGGCAGGTCTGGGTCCACTGCATCGCTGAAAAACTCGAGGCAGGAGGCGTCCAGCTGACTTGCCCAAGGGTACAGGGGTCGAGCCCAGACCGCTGTGGTGCTTGTCACGTCATTCCAGGTCACCTGACCTCCCAAAATACCCTCTCTGACGGAACTAGAAACATCTACCACAGGGGAAAAGACGAAACCATTTTGGGAGAACACCTACTTTTAGGCTCCCAAGAATGGAGACTTGGAGTCTGAACATTTCCCTTCTGAAGGGTCTCTCAGGTTTTTTAGATGGTCCCCAACCAGATGGGTAGCTGCCTTGAGGCCACTGGGGACATGGGACCTGAGCACCCGGAGCCGGGTCACCTGGAAGCCCTGCCTCCTCCCCACCTGCTCACCTGCTCTGCCCTGTCTCAGAGGCAGATACCCAGCCCCATCCCCTCTCCTCACACATACTGGGAGGTGGAACATCAATTTCAAGAACACAGTGGGCTGGGAGGAAGGGACAAAGGATGCGGAGACACTGTCCTTGAGATATTGCAGCTCAGCCTACCTGGGAGGGAGAGCTGCACGCAGAGCATGTGGTGCCAGCTCGCCTGCCCCTGTGACAAGTACCCATGCTGTCCCTAAGCAGCTCTGGGAGCTGAGCTGCCATGCAGAAGCCCTGCATGTGCATCTAAATGGGGCTGAGCGGCTTTGCCCTCCAGCCGAGCTTCTGGCCCCTCTTTGGAGATGGCATCTACCTACCTGGCAGGCCCCTCCCAGGTACTCTATTAGACACAGCTCCTGGGGGCTGCGAGACACAGTGTCCCAGCAGAGATGCCAAGAGCTGAGGCACGATCCACACCAGGCAGGATCGATCAGACAGCATCTCCAGCAGAGGAGCGGCAGCCCACGTTCACTAAGCACTGGTTTGTCAGGCATGCTCCTAAGTCTCCCATGTTGCTTCCCTTATGTCTTAGGTGCTATCCTGATTAGTGTCCCACAGCATTGCTGATGGGAAAATGGAGGTGCAGAGAGGTTCAGTCACTTACTGAAATCACACAGCTCGCAGGAGCAGGAGCCAGGATTGACAGCCCGCCAGCATGTCTCACCAAGCTCAGCCTCCTGAATACTACTCTCCTCTCAGCAGGGAGCGGGGTGGAGGGGAGGCAGAGAGGAGCCAGACTGTTTCTTTCTTCGCATCCTGCCAGTGGGTCACTCAGTAATCATCCCCCTATGAACTGTCTTCTGAGCTCAATGGGCTGGAAACATCCACCCACCAAGCCCTGGCTGGCAAGGCTCATGCTCACTGCTGCCCCCATAGTCCCAACCATGGAAGAACGCCCCCAGGGACAACATCTTCCACACCACGGTCAGTCATAGCCATGAGTGCGCTCCAGCACACCCTGCCACGTGATCCCAGTTTCCCTTCCCAAGCTTGCCCCCTCCCGCTTCCTAGGTCCCGCTCCGGGGCTTCCTAGGGAACCTCAGTTTCAGGGTGCGCTGCTTTTCTGTGCCTTTATCATGTCCCTCCTCCTGGGCTGCCCTTCCCCAGCCCAGCTAACTAATATTTGAAGCCTCAGTGACAAATTGATGGTTGCTAGGTGGGAGGAGGGTTGGGGTGGGGAGGGGGGTGGATGAAAAGAGGAAGGGGTGAAGGAGTACAAATTGCCAGTTATAAAAATAGCCACAGGGATGTGGAGCACAGCACAGGGAATATAATCAGTAACATTGTAATAATTACGTGTGGTGTCAGATGGGTACTAGACTTGTCAGGGATCACCTCATAAGTTATGTAAAAGTCCAATTGCTGTGCTGTGCACCTGAAGCTAGTATAATATTGTATGTCAACTGTAATCGAAAAGTAAATAAAAGTAAAGCTTCAGTGTCTTCCAAAGCCTGCCTAGAAAGCCACCTCCTCCAGGAAGTCTCCCAGTATCAACCTGCCGGGGCTCTGAGCTACAGCCCTTTCCTAGAGCCCTGAGACCTTTGTACTTGTCCTTATGCCTAACTGACAGCAGGTCTGATTGCAGGCAGGCTTCTTTTGCAGTTTAACCTTATGGCACCCCCTTCCCAGCACAGGCTCAGGGCAGGCTCCCTGTGCACAGGCTCGTAATGTTCTTAGAAATCAGAATCGACCTTACAACACCCTCTCCATTAAACTTCCCTACAAAAGCCTCGGCTCTAAAGTTTGATCAGGCTGTACTGTACACCCCCCTTTGGTCTTGATAAACACAGCCCTGAAGTTCAAAGCAAATTTAATGACCAAGAAAGCAGCTAGAACTTCCGCCCAAAGAGACCTGTTGTTTTCCTGTCCTGTGCTGATCACCTCCCGAGTTCCCCCAAAGGCCCTGCCCTCCAGGCTGAGTGCGTTTCATGCTGGAGTGTGGGGGGGGGAGGGGAACACGGGCGAGGCAGACAGAAACATTTACAATGCCCAAGTGGTAATCAAAAATTCATTCTGCTCGGTGTTCACTAGCTTCCTATCTCATTTGAGCCAAGCTGGAGTCATTAAACGCTCTGCTCCAGACTCATTCTGGCTGACGTTTCAGAGCCGTCCGAGTCAGCTCGGCCCCTGCAGTTCTGCTGGGGCCGAGCCTGGCCCAGCGTTGGGCTGCACTGACGGTCTTTCCTAGGGGGTGGGTAAAGAAGGTGCCCCTGCAGGGACTGGGGCCAGACATCTGGGTGTCTGGGATGTGGCCTTCACCTCTGGCATGACCATTCACTCAATCACAAGCCCTGGAGTGTCCGTGCTCAGGCACCTTGGTGGCACAGGGGAAGCGACTCCCGTGGTTGATGCAGCCTGCCCCAGGCAGCTCCCAGCCCAGTGGGGAGCCCACATGGGAAACACTCACACGGTCATGGGCACGGCTGTGCAGCCAGGGCAGGGTTAGCACATGGCCACAAAGGAGAAGGGAAAGCAGCTGGTGCTGCTGAGAGGCCAACAGGCAATGTTCCAGGAGAGGGGAGATGGAGCTCTACCTGAAGGCTGTGTGGGCGGCATCTGGAGACAGAGAAGAACGGGCATTCGGCGGGCAGGAGTGGTGGGGACTGGCGTGTGCAAAGTCTCCCACACTCAGGCTGCCTTGCCTTCATCTGCACACCTGCGCGGCTGCCTCCCTAGTGTGTCAATTCCACAACCCAGTCCCATGTTTCTCGGTGCCCTCCAGGATCTGCACGAGGGGTGTGCAGGACAGCGGGACGCAAAGCCAGGCTGGAGAGCAGGGTGGGGACCAGACAGAGGGGCTTACCGCAAGCTTTCTGCTCAGGCCAGTCCTTTAGTAAATGTTAGGTCTCTCCCACCTGTCCTGAGGACCCTCCAGGGTCTTTACTTGTGAAAAGGACAGGAACATGTCTGCTGGTTAGCAGACGGGGAGTTGACATAAATAATGGTTTGGGGAGACAGACAGATGGACTACTATATCAGTCCAGGCAAGGCTGGTAGGGACTGCGTCTAAGGTGGGCTGGGTGAGGAAACCAGAGCTGAGAGCAGCCAATGGCCTCGATGCTTTGGAGTGAAGAGATGTGGCCCGTGATACAGGTTTTCTGACTCTGAATACATTGCCCTAGGGACCACACCAAGAGGCTCCGGGGCCTAGAAGAGATGCACTTCCGGCATCTGCCACTGGAGGGCAGGGTGCCTCAGGCAGGGCCCTCTGACTCACAGCATGGAGAAACGGCCCCACACCACCTCTGGAGCCCAGGATTCTCAGAGAACGGCCCCAGGACTGATGGACAGGACTGGCCAATCGCTTTGTTTCCAGTAGGGCCAGGTGCTCAACGCATGACCTCCTGAGATGGTAGTTTGAACCTGCGACCCCATTCCTGCTCTGACCTCAGTGGCTGCTTCCACCTGCCTCACAGGTCTGTTTGGCAGATTGAAGGATGAAGTGAGGTTAGTGCCACTGACAGAGCCTAACCAGGCACCTCGGCAGCAGCACACGTACCAGCGAACACACGCTGAGCAGCCCCTGAGTGCCGGGCTGTTTCTAGTCTTCATTAACTGCACCTTCTTAAAATGGAAACTTCCACGGAAAAGACACCAGCGAGAGCGTGAAAATGAAATGCAGAGGAAATCAGAAGATACTTGAAGGTCCTGGATGCCAGTCAGAAAGAGAATGTAGCAGAGACTATGCAGAGACGCAGACACGTCACAGGGAAACAGAAAAAGACATCCAAATAAGCACATGAGGAAGAAAAAGCCCTCTGAGCAAACACACGAAAAGGCGCCGAACCATTCACCTTCAGGGAAGGGCACGAAAATCACAAAACGTCAGGCGAGAAACCATGGTCAGCAGACGGAGTAACGAGCATTCCCTGCATTCTGGTGCGGGCGTCGTCCAGGGTGCACCTGGGGAAACCGTGTGGCCACGTCCGCGAAGGTGGTCCAGGCCCATTCCCATGGCCCGGCCGTGTTCCTCCATACCCGACAAAAACGAGACCTTCCTCAGATACAAGGACGTTCTCAGCAGCATTACCCCAGCAGCCCCGAACAACCTAAACATTTCTCAACAGCTGAGTGGACACACCGGTCTCTTGGGTAATTCACACAGTGAAATTCAACGGAGCGATGGGAAAGAGGGGACGGCGGCTACCTGCGACATGTTTGGGTGTCGCAGACAATGTGGAGAGGAGAGGAGAGGAAAGGAGAGGAGAGGAGACACATGTGGATGTCACAGATGATGGAATGGAAAGCAGCCCGAGGGCAGGCACACCGCCTTCCCAGAGGTTAGACCCTACCTAGCCTGTGTTGGACAAATGCCCTTAAGTGGGTCCCCCCGCCCGTCCCATGGTGGCTCAAATGCAAACCTCCCGCCCCCACCTCTTGCACCCCCCTTTCGGTTAGGATCCCTACATTCCCCTTCACCCTCGCTAGAAGCCCTGATGACCCTGGGCCCTTCTCCCTCTCTCCCAGAGTCCAGACTTCACCTCTTGCCTCTAATCCGTCTTCCCTCTCCATGCTGCCCTGCGTCGGCCCGGCTCCACTGCCTGAAGCCCCCCATCTGACCACCTGCCTCCCACACAGCAGCCAGGTGCCTGGCCTAGAACACAGCCTGAGCTGCCCTTTCTGTCTCACCCTCAGCATAAGGCCCACACCTTTCTGCACGGCATTCAGTCCACACTGCTCCTGCAGGTCAGCTCAGCATTCACTTCCCCTTTGTTTGTGCTGTTCCACCCACTAAGCACACCCTTCCCATCTTTCTTCTTCATGCTGACTGTAGCCTCTCATCTTCGTACTCAGCTCAGACAGCACCTCCTCATTTGGGGTACACAGTGCTGCTCCCTTGGGCTTTTAGTTCTTAATGTACTGCATTTAATGTACCTGTTTTAAGGTCTGCCCCCCACCCCACCCCTCACATGCCAGCCACGTGGCTCCCAGCCAAGAAAGGTGCTCTGTGATCTTGATTTATCTAAAACCATACCTTGCCCCATTTGGTCTTCCTAAGGTAGCCTAAACATGGGATCTTCTCCCTATTTTTTACAAATGGGCAGTTGAGAAAATAGTGAGACCGACCCAGGTTCAAAGCCCAGCTTGGCCACTTGGCAGTTGTGGGTCCCTGGACAAGTCATTTGTCTCCCTGAGTCTCACTTTTCTTGTCCATGAAGTGGGGAGATGCCAGCTTGGCTGCTAAGACAATGACTGTGATGTGTGGCAGGCAGGATGGCAGCCTCGTGCGGGGTTTCCCTGGACAGTAAAACCTGTCCTTGCCCAGCTGCACTTGGCCGAGGGATCTCAGGCCCAGCACCACTGACATTCTGTGCCAGACTGTTCTCTGTCCACGGGGCTGCCTGTGCATTGCAGGATGCCAGCAGCATCCTCGGGCCCTAGTCACCAGATGCCGATAGAAATCCTCCCCCGGGGCGTGACAACCAAAACTGCCGCCAGACACTGCCCACGTGTCCTCTGGGAGGCAGCTGAGAACCACCGACTTTGATGCTGATCCCAGGAACCCTACACTCTCCCAGCACTGGAGCTAAAGCTGCTGTAAGGACCTGATCCTGGGGCTGGGAGGATAACCCACGCCTGGAGAACCATGCATGCCCCAGCTGGGGAAGGGCACGCCTGGTGCCTCTCAGTAAGGAGCTGGACAGACATGAGCCCACCCGCCTGCTGGCAAAGGGCTTCCGGGGCTTTGGTCAGCTCCAGCCCTGCCTCCCGTATGCAGATCCCAGAGGAGAAAAGACACGGACACCTTCTGAGTGTCCCCCACAGCCCCTCTGGACTGAGAAGCGCAGAGAGACTTGGGGGTTGTCCCAGCATCACCCCATGACAAGGCTGTGCCAGGCAGGGTTCTCACCCTTGGTTTTGCAGAAAGGAAACTAGAGTGCGGGGAAGAGCATGCCCTTGGCTACCAGCCTGGGCCCGTCCATGGCTGACTGTGGACTCTGGTCTCCCCTGCAACCCTGGGAGGCCAGCCCTATCACAACTGCATTCACAGAGGAGGGCCATGAGCCTCAGAGAGGTTAACTAACTTGCCCAACACCACACAGCTTGAACAAGGCAGGATCTGAGCCCAGAGCCCACCCATGTATCCACTTCGCCATCACGCACCATGGGATCACCCAGCTCCCTGACTCGGCCTCACGGTAGGCAGAACACCAGTGTGCTGTGAGAACCCGCAACATCTCTCTTTTCCTACAATGGAGGCGGAGGTCACACAACATAATCATTTTAAAACATACGACACAGTGGCATTTAGTACATTCACCGTGTTGTGTAAACCGCCCCCGCAAACCTAACTCAAAGCCTTTCTTTGCCCTCAAAGAATTAACCAGTCACTCCCCCAGCTCCCCTCTCGCCTCCACCTTTAACAAGCACCGATGTGTCAGTACTTTGTCTCCATGGATGCACCTGTTCTGGACACTTCCTATACATGGAATCACACGATAACTGACCTCCCGTGTCCACCTTCCCTCACTTAGCGCCATGTTTTCCAGGTGCCCCCCACCGCAGCACGGATTAGTCCGCCATTCCTCCTAATGGCTCAGCAACATTCCTGTGCACGGATATACCGCAGTTGGTCCTGTGGACATCAGTCCGTGGGCATTTGGCTCATCTCCACCTTTGGCTACTCTGAACGGTGCTGCTGTGCATGCGCGTGCACGAGCGTTTGCGGGAGCACCTGTTTTCAGTGACGGTGGGTGGCCGCCCAGCAGTACAGCTGCTGGGTCCCGTGGAAATTCTCCGTTCAATTCGCTCAGGAACCTCCAGGCTGTTTCCCACGGCAGCTGCACCATTTTCGTTCCCACCAGCAGTGCACAAAGGTTCCAACTGCTCCACACCCTTCCCAAAACCTGTTTCCTTTCTGTTCAGTCACGGCCGTCCCAGTGAGTGTGAAGTGGCATCCTCCAAACCTCCCCCAGCTGAACCCTCAATGCGCCTTATTCTCAGGGTGCTCGGCTCCCTCGTTGGAGGAAAGGGTTGGGCTATACTTCATTCTACCAAGCCCGATCCCCAGAAAAGAACGTGGGGGAAAAGCTATCCCTGCCCGAGGGGACCTAATCACTGGTTTCATTTCCCACGTTTCCCTGGTCTTATTATTATTAGAAGCTCTGGAGTAAGGAGGTGGGGGGGGTGTCATAACCTCATTTCTAATCAGATTTGGGTTATTGTTGTGACTCTGGAGGCCAGCAGGCAATGAAAAAAATGAACTCTATAATCTGTTGACATTTGGTTACCCAGAGGACTCAAAAACACATGTGCATTTCAAAATTTAATAAAACTAAAGGAGAGGAACAAATGTTGAGAGAGAATTAAAGACCTATTAACAAAAACAGGGCAGACAAGCCAATTGCAAAATACTGTACCCGACGTTTAAAGGTTTCCTAACTCTGTGTAATGGGATATTGAAACGTCCTATTTTTCAAGGCTCAGTATATTGACAGCATGAACTAGAATTCAGACTTGGCTCTCCACAGCATAACAAAAAAGCCAGTGTTGCTGGGATCGTTGTGAGGGACACTTTCTGGGATGCCCGAGCTCTCTGCAAGCTGGGTGCAAGGTGCTCGGTGCTAGCCAGACAGGCACCTGCCCGCGGGGGCAGCCTTGGGCATGGGAGATCTGCACAGATGCCACCTTCTGAGAGACAGACAGCTGATGTACCCGTGACCACACAGTCAGGCCCTTTAAGATGATGGCCTTGGGTTTGATC
Organism: Macrotus californicus; assembly: GCA_007922815.1. Lineage (NCBI taxonomy): Eukaryota > Metazoa > Chordata > Mammalia > Chiroptera > Phyllostomidae > Macrotus > Macrotus californicus. The sequence goes on from VMDR010001027.1 coordinate 67,096, forward strand.
TCAGACTTCCCCTCACTGTCTGAGGGGCCTCTGGGCCTCCGTCTTGTCCTGTCAGGTGGGAAACATACCATCTCCTACAGGTGATGGAGACAGGGATGTGCTGCCCCTCCCACGGGAGGGGAGTCAGCCACACTAGGGCGCCTTCCTTGCCTGCTAGGCATTAGCGCAGGGCTAAAGGGTGACACGGTGGTCCGCACAGCTCAGAAAAGGTGGGGTAAAAATCACGTGGGGCCAAAATCATTCCTGTAGGTCTTTGAAACCCCTCTTACATCTCCAGGTCCTGGACCTAAGGAAGAACAAAGAACTTTCTGGGGTCTCCTTTCCCAAGGACTCAGTACACACTCAAGTCCAGTTTGAATAAAGAATAAAAACAGATCATTTCTCAGATGTAACATGGTATGCAATAATGGCGGCTGTCATTTCCGAAAAAGCCTTTCAGAGATACGCGCTGAATTATTTATGAATGATATCCCAGGATATATGGAGTATTTTTAGAGTCTGGATCCAACCATTGCACCTGGTGGTCATGGCTTGTTCTAGATTAGGCCAAACTTTTTCCTGCTTCTCATTTACATCTTCGAAGTCCCCACGTTGACTTCCTGTAGCTCATTCCACGTGTGGGTTCATCGGTTCCCCGTGAGCTCATCCACACTAAACACCTTGGCAAGAATACCACGTAGGTAACACAAAATCTACTTTCATCCTGAAAATACATGCCCACCCCCGACTTTCATCTCCCTCCCCCCAAACTGCTCCTCTTCTGTCTTGCAAAGTCAAGGCCCCCCTGAGACACAGGGTGATTCTTGGCTGATGGGGCTGCCGGGATGTGCGGGGCACGCAGATGAGGCTGGTGGCTGAAGGTCTCATTGTTGGGGATCAAGCTGTTTTAGGGGGGACTTTCGGAGGACAGGTCTGTAGATCCCTTCTCGCAAGCTGTCCAGAGTCTCCAGAGAAGAAAGAATTTTCCAGTATCTTCCAAGTGGGCATGGAACTGGCTGCCAGTTTGCTGGAAACTGAGTTGGGTGGAGGGGGGGACATATATGGTCTCCATTCAGCATATAAATCTCCTCTTAATCCCTTTTCTCCAGGGAACCTCCGTTTTACTCCCTCCAAAAAGGAAATGTTCATTTTCTGCTGCACTTGGGGTGGGGGAGGGTGGTCTGGCTGTGCCAACTGGGGGAAGGGCTTGCTTGGCCTCCCATCGACCCTCCTCTCTGCAACCCCACCGCCCCCACTTCCAGGACCACTTCATTATTGCTCACACTTCTGCCTCCCAGCTTCCAAAATGCCTGATATTTTCACTTTCTCGTCTTTCCGGATTTTAGCTTTTCAAAAAAACATTGGTGTCCTAATGGGATTCTGGGAGAAGTGATGTGCAGTGATCCTCAGCCCACTACCTTCCATGGGGAGCCCGCATCCCCTACCACTCAGATAACAGCTCCAGTCCCCAGCCCATCTACTATGGGCGTAGTAACTATAGTAACCACGGGAAATGAGAGGAACCGCTCCTCACACGTCTGCAAAGACGTGGGGGGAAATCACCCCAAACTCCAAACTAGGCGGGTGGACGCCCGCCAGCCTTCCAGCGTCTTCACCCCAGAGGAGCACGTGTCCAGCGTGCAATGTCACTGTGATCATTTGCTCCTTGCTGTGACTCAGAGCTTGTGAAGTTAGAGATCAGCTGGTTGGAAATGAGTGAGTGCCACTCGTTTCTGTCTGGAGGGGTAAAAGATGATCCCGAAGGTGGTGGCTCCGTCACCTGATGGGTGTCTCACTTAGGAATCAGACGCCAGCATCCCTGACTAAGGAGGGACATCTGCCTCTCGCATCTTTCCTGGAACCGCCTGGCCATCCTGCTGTCTCCCTCACTGACGAGTTAAAGGAGTCGGTGACACACGCCTGCTGTCTATTTGTGTGAGAATCGTGTGGTTCACTTTTTAAAAACAGACTCTGACAACTCTCCAAGTGCCCCTGTCTCCGGGTTTCTGCCTCTCTCCAGAGCTCCTACTCCGCCCTGAGACGCACAGGCAGCAACCGCTGGCCTTTCTCGGTCCGCCCCGTGCTGTGACGCCACCTCCTGGCTTGTCATTCTCCCGGAGAGCCCCTCGTGGGGAAAGACAAAAGGTTTGGTGGAACGGAGTGCCGACGCCCTAAAACAGAGGCCTACGCAGCCAAGCCAAACTGCCCTGACCATTCCCTGCGGGAGAGGCCACCTCCCTCTTTGAGTGGCTGGCTGCCCTCTTCTTCCTGCTGTGGCTCCTATGGAGAGCTGTCTTCCCCCCAGGGTGCCGCTTCAACCTTTCTTATTTCTCAGGCAGCGCACTTCAGCTCGCTGCCTCAAATCTCACCTTCCAGACCAGGCTGGGGCCAACCGTGGGAGAAGCAAAACTGGGTTCCGTTGCTTCGTGAAAGGTGTGGGGCTAGGGGTGGAATCCCAGCTCTGCACTTACGACCTGGGCAACCGTGACCTCCCCCTGCCTTGGATTTCTGGGGTGTTGGGAGGATTCAGTGAGTTAATGCCACACACTGCCAGAGCAGCCTCCAGTGCAGAGCAAGTGCCCAGGAGCTCCGGGACGCCTAAGTGCCCATCTCTACCTGCGAACAGCGGAGCTCAGGCAGAAGCACTGCGGGTGGGCCTTTTCCTGTCTTCCTGCTGCACCAGGAGGCCTTTAAAAGTGACGATGAGGACCCACAACTCCTAGAGGGCACCCAGGGCAGCCCCCTGCTCCCTCACCCACTCCTGGGAATGCATCAAAGGAGAGCCCACCTGGAGCTCTGAAGTCACAGGGTGGCCCGAGCATGAGGGGCCAGTGAAAACTGACACCTGTGTAGGTACCGTTGACCCCTGAACAACGAGGGAGTTAGGGGCGCCGACTCCCCCACGAACTTGGCTGGTAATAGCCTACTGCTGACCACAAGCCTTATCTATAATGTAGTTGATTGACACAGTTTGTACGTTAAATGTGTTACATACTGTATTCTTACAATACACTGAGCTAGACAAAGGAAACATAAGAAACTCTAAGGGAGAGAAAACACCTGACCAGGGGTCAGGAAGGGAGAGGATGCAACTGGGCTGAAGAAGTTGGGGGCTGTGGGGAGTTTCTGCATCTTGCTTACAGTGTGGATGCACAGACATGCACAATTCCCCAGATTCTCACACTGTGTACTTGATGTGGGCCAGTCTAAGTGGCTGTCAATTATGCTATAATAAAGCTAAAAAGTAAAAAGTTAATAGTTAATGTCCACGAAATTCCAAGAACACTGGCTGACTCATAGGAAGTAATTGATGAATCCAAGCTGCTGTAACAGTCACCTCTGACCTGCTTGGGGACCTCTGTGTCACAGCGCACACTGCCCCACGGACTTTTAAGACCCTGGAAAGGTGAGGCTGGTTCATTCCTTTGCTGAGCTCCCTGTGAGCTTCAGCCCCACCCTCACCGTGGGAAGGAGGGTGCCTCCTCCCTGTCCCAGCTGACATGTGCTAGGATGGGGAGAACACGGAGGGAGGCTAAGGGCCTAGGGCCTAGGAGGGAGGGAGAAGCACAAAGCAGTGCCCAGAGGCCCCTGCTTGTCTTCCTCATCAACGCTGGGACCAGGGGAGCAGGGGGCCTAACCTGAGCCCTCTGGGGCCTGCACATCCAGGCACAAAGGCCTTGAGCATCAGCCACAAGCCTATGCAGAAGCTCACTCCAAAATGAGAGTCTTTTAGACCATTGCAAGGCTCCAAGTACTTCAAGAGCCGGCTGACCCACTGACCCGATCTCATCGTGAAGGCTCCAGGGCCCGGGAGATGAATTGAGATGAACTCCAACACACCCCTGGTGAGCACCAGCATGCGCTAAACAACGTGCTATGCACCAGCAGCCAAGTGACAGGCCAGTGGTCACTGCCCTCAGGGAGCCCCCACGAGGGGGCGGTGGGCAGACAGCAAATTGGTCCATCCCCAGTGGCCTGGCTGTGCAATAACCAGGACGAATACCCAGGGCGAACTGTGGAATAACCAGGGTGGGGTGGGGGTGGGGTGCTCCATGAGGGAGGTGCCACACACTAAGCTAGAAGGATTGGGAGACAGGGGAGTCAGGCAGAGCGAAGGACAGAAACAAGGCAAGGAAAAGGGGACTCACAGGGTGCACTTCGTAAGCAGGATGCTGGGCCTCAAAGAGCAGGGGTGATGGGAGGAAGGCAGGGGACAGCTTCATGGAGTAAACATTAAGCACCTGGTTGTGCCGGGCACAGTTTGAGATTGTTGGATACACTTAAGCAGGAGCCACGGCCATGGCAGTCGCTACCACAGCTGGCCATCTGGGGGGCGGGGCAGGGGGCGATAGAGGAACTCTGAGATCCCTGGGGTGATCAGGGATGACAGAGCAGGAAGAGGTGCAGAGGCCAGGGAAGAGCATGTGTGGCTGAGGGAACGACAGTGCATTCAAGTGTTTCCTTGCTTCCCACTTCTGGCCTCCTGTGACAAGGGTGGGGCCCCTGGAAGTGAGCCAAGGCTGTTTGCCACTGGGCTGCATGCTCCAGTGTCACCTCCTTATGCTCACAGCCCCCCATTGTCCTGTCTCCTTCCTCCACCCATGTGGGTGCTGCTGTCTGCACAGTTGCACATCCTGGGTGTTTAGGGGTACCTGTTTGTGCACTCTTTGCCTCTTCCAGTTACTTTCCTCAAGGGCAGCGACTCCCCCCCCTTTACCTTGTGGCTCTCCCCACCACTTCCTCTTGCCCTTCCTATCCCCTCTGCCACTAAGATCCTCACAGACAGCTCTGCTCTGAGAAGACGGAAGCCACCCAAGGAGGAAACGATGACCACCCTGGATTCAGTCCGTCCCGGGGAGGGTTTGGGACCCGCCCAGGGAAGCCGCTGTCTGGGTGCTGGGAAGGGAGCAGAGGAGCTCACAGCTCGTCTGGAAAGAGGACTAATCATGATAAGCTAATTATATGACACGAATAATTGTAATCTAATTATGTTATGAAAGCAGTAATGAAGTAACAAAAACAATGGCCTGACCGAGGCAGTCACAGATGTGGTCTTCGGGAGGCGCTGCTTCAGGTGGATGTTGACGAATGAGGCTGAAGTCCCCAGACAGAGGGTTCAGGGAGATATCACACAGAGGAGAGGACACAGCTAGCGCACAGGAAGCGAGAAAGCGTCAAGGGTGACTCTGCCAGGGAACACCACATGGCTCAGGGGACCGCACAGCCACGCAGGCGCAGCGATGGAGCCAGGGCAGGAGGGGCCGAGGGTCCCCTCCTCAGGCGTTGCAGTTTCCCCTTTATCCTGAGGGCAGGAGGAATCCCGGAGACCTTGCCGGAAGGGGGTGAGGACAGTGAGGGCTTCCAGACGGCAGTCTCGTGGGCATGCGGGGAGGAAACCCTCAGGCACCGAGCCCACACCCTTACACAGTGTAAAGTCGCCGCGTGCCTTAAGGTCGGGACATGCTGGTCAAGCAACAGCCACCAGCCACGAGCTGGTGGCCCCTGATCACCACACACAGACCAGCCTCGGACGGCGTGGGGGGAACAGACCCACTTCCATGCTGTCGCCTTCTGCACAGCCGTGACGCCCTGCACCCCGATTGCACGCTCAGCCCTGGGCTGGCCTGCTCTGTCCTCCGGTCCTGTAATGTCAGCTCTGTGACTGGATGGGAACAGGCTTGTCCTCCAGGTGCAGACGGAGCAGGGACGTCTGTCGGGTTCACGGCCCACCCATCATGGTGTAACACCCACGGAAGAGGGTGGCAGCCCCATGACTGGAAGGCACCTCCCCTTCCTTCCTCGGTGTTCCTGCTCTCTCATTTTGCTATGTATAATGTGCGCCCACGTTTTTGGCCCAAACTTTCCGGAAAGAAATCTTTCATGTTAATTTTTTAACTCAATTTTTAGTGTATTTACATTTAGAAAGAAAACCAATTATCATATTCCAGGGTATTATTTTGCAAATGGATATTGTTATTGCTTTCTAGAGTTACACTTTGAATGCCTAAGCAGAAATAAATGAATTAAAAACATTTACATAGATACGGAATTAGTACTACCCATGCATAATGTGCATCCTTATTTTTCCCTCAAAAATTTGGGCAAAAAGTGCGCATCATACATGGCAAAATACGGCAGTTTTTAAAATCCACCAGCATACCCCACGTTTAGTTAGCTAGGGCTGGGCAGAGACAGGGAGCACAGGAGCAAGGAGAACTCCAGCGAGGCTGACAGCCTCTTCTTGCGTGTTGCTTGCAGACCCCACCTCCTGACACAGCGTCGGGCATACCGTAGGTGTCCAATGGTCACTGACCAAACAGCAGTAACATTGTAGATGCTGGTTTCTCTCCTTACACATTCATTTTGCAAAACTTTTTGAGCAAAACATGCTGACCCAGCACAGACTGCAAGGGAGGAGGCGGGAGGTTATCAGAGACAGGGCTCAAGGACTTTGGGACAATCTCTATTTCCATGGAAGCGCTTAAGCTTGAAGTCACCTCTGCAGTGACCCCCCCATCCCTTTGATAAGGGCCCACCTGTGTCAGTGACTGTACTGAAATGGCTGGATGAGCTGATATGAAATTTCCGTGGGCTCAACTCAATCTACAGCTGTCCACCTGGTTCATCTACTTGCCCCCCAGCCCGCTCTGAGCTGCAAGAGGTGGTGCCAGGAGTGGAGTGGGAGGAGGGAAGGACTGAATGAGACAGGGAGAAGCATAGGCATGAGCAGCAGCGAAGGGGTGGAAGTCAGGCAGGGACCCAGCCTGGAGAGATGAGGTGCCCCAGTGCCGCCAGTCAGGCAGTTTGAAAAGGGAACCTGAAAGCCTTCTCTCTGCAGGGACCTGCAGGAGCCACGCAGAGCAAGTTGGAGAAGCCTGAGCTGCAAAGAAGCTGGTGAACTGAAAGGTCCCTGAGGTCAGACGCCAGAGCTGCCTGCATCACACCGGGGCTGGACAGGGAAGCTGAAGCCTGGGGCGTCTATTTCAGTCCAAAAAGGCAAAAATAGGAAAGTCCCAAGCCTCATGCCCACGTTACCTGGTTGGGGAACCCACACCTTCTCTAAGGTCCCTATGTCCTCCGACCCCATACAGACCCTGCTGAGATCCTATATCCAGCCCCCATTTCTCTAGGCCCCACTTCCGGCCACCAGCTGGCAACTTGCTCCTGCCCGGAGGACCCATCCCACGGAGACCTCAAATTCAGCACCACTAAGGCCGGGCTCATCATCCTACCGCACCCCAGACCCTCCCCCTCAATGTGGATGCGCTTTGGCTGCTTCACTCCCCACCTGCACAGTTATCACCCTACTTGGTCTTCCCACCAGATGCAACAGTCCCCAGACACAGCAGCCTGTCGCATCCTGAGGGCGAGGACTTCAACTTCATCACTGCCCTAGCACCTGGCCAAGGTCAAAGCTGTCAGATGTCTGGACAGAACAAATCTTATTGGGCTGCCCTTGCCTTTGAAAGCTCCCGTCCTTCATTCTCCTGCCCGTTACAACCTTCGGAAACTCTCAGGGTTGAGATCTGACAGTTTGAAGAAAATTAATCAAGCTGACCCCCCCCTTTTTATCTTCCCAAGCCCCCCTCCCCCCTTCCCCATCTCTGCTTTCTACCCTGTGACATTTTCCACGGAGGATGCCCGAAGCCAAAGTTTTGTGTTTTTTTAAAATATTTTTTAGCCAGTGCAGGGAACATTTTTGCAGTCTAAAATGCTATCTTCAGCAAAAAAAAAAAACCCTTCTATTACATAATCAGTCAACACCCCTGAGATGAGAAACGCGTGGGGAGCCACTCCAACTGGAGGAGAAACTCCCGAAGCGCTCACCAGCTACAGGCGTGTTTCGGCCACCCGCACTGGCGGTTTTTTCCATCCCGACACCTCCTACCTGAAAGCTGAGGCCGGGTGTGTGGCAACGCCATTGCTTTCTGGAAGATTAAAATGTTCCCTTTCACTTCGAGTGTGCGCTGAGAAAGCTTGGCTGCTGGATTCTAATTACTCACACACCCGGAATGGCTTGTCCTCCGAAATGCAAGGATGACACCGGGCAGCCGAGTCAGGCACTAAGGATTCTGGCACTGCAGAAACTCTGAGAGAGGCTCCATGGACCTGAGATGCAAAGGGAAAGACGGCAGGATCCACGGGCCAAGTTGTCACGTATCAGCTGGGTCACCCTGGCAAAAGACCCAAACCACACGGAGGATGGGCAATGTGTTGGCACTGCAAACATGGATCAAAGGAGAGTCGTTCTCTAAAAGCTTGCAAATCTAGTTGTGACAGACTGGCCAGGAAATGAGCACGCAACTGTCCCAGGAGCCAGTCCTCACCTGTCCAAGGGGGCACAGCTTTATCGGTAAACTGAGACAGCGGTCATTTTCTGTGAGGATCAAAGGGGGCGGGTCAATGCGTCAGAGCATCAGAAACTGCATGCAGGGCAGAAATACAAACCTTTCATAGTGCAAGCTCTGGGTAGGCAAGCTCTAGCCAGGCTATCTTCTCCACTAACCACTTAAAAGGCCTGAAATCCTTGAAGATGTTTCCATTTGGACTTTGGAGGTTTGAGGTGGGGGGGGTCTTCAAGATGTTAATAAAATATAGATGACTTAGAACAAATAAACTCATCTTCTCTATCAGTTCCATTGTGAGCAGGAGAAGGAATTGGATGCAGACCCTTTGGTGGGGGGGCCCCAAATGCTGGCCTGGGCTTGGCCAGGAAGGGATGCACCCCCACACCAAGGGCCCAGCTCTGATGCCCCCACCCCCACCCCAAGCAGCTCTGCTGAATCTTCTCAGTGTCTGGTCAGGCCTTGCCTTCGCCTGTTTAAATAACAGGATCCACACTTGTTGTATAACCACGCAATCCCCAGACAGCCAAGGAACAAATATATCTGCTATTTACTTTGCAGAAAAGAGAAGTTACAAAACTCACAATGAGGGAGCTCAGCCCTGGAACAATAATAGTCCTGCTTCCCTACATGGGAAACAAGAGTCACGGTCAGGATGCAAAGCACTTGTGGCACCCTTCTCCGCCTTGTCAGAGAACTTTCCAGTGAAAACGGGGTCGCCAAAGCACGTTTAGAAATGAGAGATTTACATGCTGCAGGCGCCAAACTGGCACAAATCTTCTGGAAGGCAGTTTGATAGGTCCAGGCCTTAAAAATGTGTGCGACGCCCGAGTCATTGCACTTTGGTGCCTTAAGGAAACAGTTGTCAATATTACTAAAAACAAAAAAAAACCGCTTTTTCACAAGACCCATTTATCTCAACACTGTTTATGATGGCAAAGGGAAACTACTCAGAAACCTAACAACTACACAGTTCAGTTACTTAAGTCACTTCTCAGGATATAACGCAATGACAAAAAGGAAACTTTTCAAAGATGATGCAACAAAGCTTATTTATCAATCAAATGTTAAGTAGAAGAAAAAACAGGATAGAAAACTTTTCAACATAATCAGCTATGTTTAAAAAAAACTCATTTTCTTTTTTTTTTTTTTTTTTACTGGAAGGAAATATACCAAAACTTTAATGAGAGTTGTGTTTATGTCTTTCTCCTTACTTTTCAAATGTACACAAGCTGTTTTATTTATTATAGTATAATGTTATTCCCTAAAATGTGCTCCCTGAACACGAATTAATGGACAGTAATAGTTACACCGAAGGGCGGCAGAGTGTGTAGGCAGCTGGGAATGCTGGGTTCGGCAGGAGAGCACGCCCGCGGCAGGATCTCTCCTCAGCACGTGACTGTGGGCTGTAACTCTCCCAAGGACACACTGCCCTTCACCAAAGGGTCATCTGCAGGGTTAAAAGTCCATGGAACACCCTGGAAGATGCTCCAGTCAACTCTGCTGCTCACCGGACATACCTGCCAATCTCCAGAGAGAGAGGCCCCTCCCACTATCCCCAACCACCTTTGCACGCTATTCCACATTTCACACGCATCCTGCCTGGGTAGGAATCCCAGCTCCTCAACATCCCCAGCTGGGTGACCTTGGGTACTGAATGTGTCTCTTCTTCATTTTCCTCATCTGTAAAATGGGGCAACGTAACACCTACTTCAAAGGATTTTTAGAAAAATTAAATGAGCTCCTATTTTGTAGGCAACTTCAAACAGTAGTATAAGTTAAGCACTACATAAGTGTTTGTTAAGTAAGGAAACTCCTCAGGGCACACGACAACCACCTTTTCAAATTGCCCCAGAGTTGGTTAGGGCGCCAGGTGGCTGTTTTTCCCTAAGTTTCTCATTTCACACAATTCGGATGGATTTATTTAGTCATCCAACAATGAATGAGCACCTGCCCTTAGCTGGGCTCTGTTCTGGGATTGGGAACACAGCACAGGACACACCAAAGGACTTCTGCTTTCAAAGAACTGATATTCTAATGGGAAGCGCTACGTTAAGGAAACGGTTCATGCGGTGACCGATGCTTTTCCTACAGCGGAGCAATGAGGGGAGAGATCTGTTGGTGAACAAAGAAGGCTCTCTGAGAGGCTGGTATTGATGCTGAAGGTACAAAGGAGACCCAGGCAAAATGCTGGGGGAAGCACGTTCCAGGGGAAGAGACCAGCAAGTGCACAGGAGCTGAGGCAGAGCAAGCTTGGAAAGTTCGAGAATGAAAGGTAAGGCCAAGGTACCTACCTAGTTAGAGGTATAAAGATGTAAGGGTTTGGAAGCCGTGACTTACCATGACTGATTAAAGAGGAGGGTGACATGATATTTTTAAAAGGTCACCCAACATTAATGGGACATTGGGTTTATCTACCAGAAAAAGTGACATTGAACTCCTTTCTTACGATATTCTGAGAAATCAATACCGGGCGAATTGCAGAACTTGATGAATTGCAAAATAAAATGAAAAACCAGAGTTTTCAGAAGACAGAGTAAGAGAATATCTTTGTGACCTGGAGAGAGAGAAAATCAACCTTGAACAGAACACAAACAATACTAACTATATTGACTGATGCTTTTGACGACGTTAAAATTATTCTTTTAAGAAGACACACTTAAGAGGAAAAAAAAGGCAAGCTACAGACTGGGAGACATTTGTAGCCAAAAAACAAAGAACTCATATCCAAAATATATAACCAACTTCTACAAATGAACAAGACAGAAAAATGAGTAAAAAGTATATACTTCCTGCAGAGGATAGCAAACAGCCATTGGCCTGATGAAAAGGTGCTCGATCTCACTATACATCAGGGAGGTATAACCCCAAAGAGATACCACCACACTCCTCAGGACGGCTGGAATTCAAAAGGCCACCAATGCCGAGTGTTGCCGAGGACGTGGAGCGACAGAACCCGCCATGCCGCGAGAGGCAATGAGAAGCGATGCACGCGCCTTGGAAAACTGCTTCACGGTGAGATCCTGTAATTCTAGTCTCAGAGTAAGTATGTGTACCGGGCAACATGAACAAGGATTTGTATTAGGAGCATCACTGGGACAAGTCCTGTGAAAAAACAACCCGCATTCCTAACAACGGCAAATGGATCAATTGCACAGTATTGGATTACGTGAAGGAATCACAAGGTTGACAACGAACTACGGCGACAAGGAGCATGTGGACAAAACAGAAAACAGACGTGTGTGTGTGTGTGTGTGTGTGTGTGTGTGTGTTAGTAGAACTCCATTACTATGAAGGTTTTTAAAAGTTCGAAGTTAAACTGGGTTTTTACCTGGTTTAAAAAACGCAAGGCCGCGATTACCTCTAGGTCAGGGTGGTGGTTCCTGGAGAAAAGGGGGGTGCGGTTGGCAGGGAGCCTGCTGGGGAGCCCCTGGGCATCCTGGCAATGCCCCAGGTCTTGACCTAAGTGAGTGATCTTTACCTGAGAGTTCACTTTGTGATTTGTTTTTCTTAACGTTTATATTTTATGCACATTTCTGTACATGTGGGTAATCTCTGGTCATTTTTAAAAGGTTTTAACAAGTCATCCTGGCTGAACTGAGAGGGGACTGTGGGAGAGAGGGAAAGCAGGGTGGGCAGGAAGATGCCCTTGTACTAGTCTGGAGAAAAGCCCACTAGGCTAGGTAGGACCAGATGTCTCCCGAGGCCTGGCTCAGGGTAGACTAGATGAGCTCCCCCGTCCAGATGATCACCCTAGACTATCTTAGAAAGCACAGGGGCGGGGGCTGGGACTGGGGCGGTGATAAGGAGATGGAGAAAAGTAGACAGGTTCAGGACATGTTTTGGAGGCAGGTCAGGTGGATGGAGTGTGGAAAGAGGGACACTAATAGCATCTGGCTTATGCACCTGGACAGCTGGTGGCGTCACTGGGATGGTGAAGAGCTAGGACGGGTATGAAGAGGGGTACAGGAGGACAGCAAGAATCTGCGCTGATCATATTAAGCTGGAGGTGCCTGGACGTCCCAGAGGAGGAGTCATGCCTGGGAGCCCACCAGTATTTGAGCCTGGAGCTCCCCACACTAAGAGGAATATAGAAAGTTGATTGGCTGTCACTGGGAAGCCCGGCCTAGTGACTCACCCCTCCTGCCTGCCAGTCTCCTGGCACCCACAGGACCATGCGGAGCTGCAAATAATGTCTTGTTCTATGCAATGGGATTTCAGCATGTGCTCCCAAAGAATGAAATCCATAAGCATTCCATCATGGTCAAGGGTCACCCTAATCAGAAATAAACGTTTCAGAGTGGGTCGCCATCACTCGCTCTGTTGACTGGGGAAAAAGGCCCCTCCCAGGTGAACACGATTAACTGGCCTATTTGAACTCACTCTCTCTTTTCTTGTTCCCTATGCTGTTTCCGCCCGATGTCTCCTCTAGGGAGAACTGAAACAAGTGAGTGGTCAATAAGGAAACTCCTCAGGGCACACGACAACCGCCTTTTCAAATTTCCCTGAAGTCCTTTAGGGCCCTGGGTGGTTGTTTTTCACCGAGTTTCTCATCTCACACAACTCTGAGGATTTGTTCAGTCATCCCACAATGAATGAGCACCCGCCCTCAGCTGGGCTCTGTTCTGGGCCCGAGAACACAACAGAGGACAAGCCAAAGGTCTTCTGCTTTCCAAGAGCTGATATTCTAATAGGGAGGGATAAATTAAAGAAAAAAATTAATGGAGTGACCAATGCTTTTCCCGCAGGAGAAAGCACAATGGGGGCAGAGTTCTGTTACGCAAACAGGGATGGCTCCCCCAGAGGCTTTAGGAAAAGGAGAATTTTCGAGTAGAAAGAACTTTAATTTCTCTCTCCATCCCACACTTTTTGCCAAAGTAGCCGCAGACAGCAGGTCTCTCAGGAGCGCATTTCCAGAAGTTAGCTCACGGAACACAAACCTCTGCCCGTGCTCAGTTCTGTGCTGTAAGGAGCTCTGTCATTCCACCAGAAGTGGTCTGAGACTCTTACCGTGATTTTGAAACACATTCTTTTAAAAAATGTTTAAAACTGCGGTCCAGTCTACAACACGGAAAGTACTCTCTTAGCCGTTTGTAAGGGCCCAGGTTTTCCCTGTGGGCAGCCAGCACTGCCGTCCGTCGCCGCAACGCTCTGCAGCTTGCTGAAATGAAGCTCCTCCCATGAAACTCCCCACTCTCCCCTCCCCCCTCATTGCAGCCCCTGCTGATCCCCATTCTTTCTGTCTTTATGAATTTGACGGATCTAGACACCTCATGGGAGTAGAATCATGTAACATCTGTCCTTTTGTGACTGGCTTTTTTCACTCGGCATCATGTCCTCAAAGTTCATCCATGTTGTGGCATGAGCCGGATTTCCTTCCTCTTTGAAGCTGAGTGATGTTATTTCACTGAATGGATAGCCACCTGCTACCTACTCATCCATCAACGGACACTTGGGGTTGCTTCCACCTTTCTGCTATTGTGAATAATGCTGCCGTGAACGCGGGTGTGCAAGTATCTCTTTGGAGTCCTGAAATGCAACATGTACTCTTCTCAGTTAAATTCCCTAAATGGACTTGAATAAAGCTGACCAATTTCTGATTTTACACAAGGACATCTGATTTCTCCTTGCAACCCAGCCTTCTGCCTGGATCCTTATTGACTGGAGAACCTCTTACTAGACCTTAATTGTGCCAAGACCTGCTGGGGATGCCCCCAGCCTTCTCCTGAAGGAAGGCTGCAACATCGACTTGACCTCCTTCGTTGAAATAGCCCGAGCAAGTCTCAAGAAACAGAGAAATGTTCTAGTACTGAAGGGAGAATATAATTACCCAACTTGTACTCATCAAAGCCAGAAATACAAGTAAACTACAAAGGAAACAACTCCACTCAGCCCCAACACAAGCAAATGTCCCACCTCCAGCTGGTTACCTTGGAAACCTAAAATAACATCAGATCATCTCTGTAAAATGATACTCCCCCATCAGATCATCTCCAATTCATTCAGCACTTAAATGCTTTTCCTGTACTGTGCAAGGCGTGAAGGGTTTCAGCTTAGTGTCAGATCCTCAGGGACACGTAGCCAAGGTGCATGTGTGACAGTGACCAGCACAGCTGGGCATCAGGTAGGTGACGGGGGAGAGGAGCCACAGAGGAGAACAGGAGCCAGATCTCAGTCTGTAGACTTTACCCTGTATCCAGGGGACCCGCTGAAGCTTCATCAGGGAGGACATGGTCCACACCGTGATTCACCGAGCACATCCTACGTTCCTGGCACTGTGCAGTGTGATGTATGTACATCTGTTACTTCCTTTAATACAACAACCTGGGTAGTGTCACCACTGTCCCCACTTTACACTTAGAGAAACTAAGGCACAGAAAGGTCAAATGACTCACCCAAGGTTACAGAGTTGGCACATAGTGGACCTGGGGTTCAAATTCAGCTGTTCTGGCTTCAGAGCCTGTGTTCTTATGGGGGCCCGCAGAACAGCATGCTCATTCTGCTTTTCAAGGGACAAACACGGAAGGTGTCACATTCCTTTCCCCAGAGCGCCATGCTTCCTGTTTGCCCTGGGATGTGCAAGGTGTGATTCAGCCCTCACACCTCCCAGGAGCGCTTGCACCCCCACAAGCACATAAACACGTGACACCAAGCAGGCGGGGGACAAAGAGGGAGGGAGAGCTCCAACAGGAACCAGCAGGAGGAAAGGCTTCCTGCCAAACTCCCGTGGGACACCTCCCTGGAGTCCCCCACCGTGGCTTGAGGAGCCAGCGTCGCTCATGACCACCCCACATGACCTCCGACTGGAGAGTGGAGGCAGCACGTGAAGAGCGTGGGAACAGGGCCCCAGCAAGACACCCCTGAACCTGGAGGGCGGCACCCCACGGCCCAGTAAACCCGAGCTGGCCCCTGACCTCTGCTGCTCCCCAGCGCTGTCCTGTTTCCTAGTGTTTGGGCAGAGAGAGAGTTCGAAGTACCAGACCAATTTCTGCACAGACGGACAAAGATCACACACCCGGCAAGCTGGCGTCTCTAAACACCAAGCCTGGAGGCCAGGACCTGGCTCAGGGCTAGTTTTCAACAAAACACTCACTCTCCCCAGCGTGAGACCCTCCCGGGCCCTTGTCAGTACCTGAATGAAGTGTCCACTGGGGTTTCTGTGGCCTACACGAGTCTGTGCCTCCATCTGCCCCCTGTCCCTGTCCCCTACAACCTATGCTACTAGTCCCCCACCAGACCCCAGCCCAAGCAGCCTCCTTGTTACTCCCCAGGCCACCAGGCCCTCTCCTGTGGCCTCGAGGCCTGAGAGCTGGCTGTCCCCACAATATCTGCCAGCCCACCCCCGCTCCTTCACAGGGATGCTCACAGATCGCCGTCTCAACGAGGCCTCAGCTGCGCAGCTGAAAGGATATTCCAGCCGCCCTGTCCACAACAGTGCTTGGTGGGAACAGCTGGGGCGGGGGGTGACACCCTGCTGTGCTTCCCACCCCTCCCTCTTGCCTCTAATACCTTCTAGGCCCTGCCTTTTCAGAGTGTGGTCTGGGGACCAAGGTCAGCAGCATCCCCTGTAGCTTGTTAGAAATGCAGAATCTCAGGCCCCACCTAGGCCTGCTGAGTCAGAATCTGCCTTTTCTCCAGGCGCGCCAGGGGATTTACACGCAGTCAGTGACATTCTATCCTCGCCACGGTATACTTGCCTTATTTATTGTGCCGGTTTCCTCCCCGCAGGGCTGTCAGCTCCCCTGCTATAGCCTCCAAACTACAGAGTTGTTTGCCACGCTGCAGGCAGGCTGACAGATAATGGACAGAGGAATGAACTGAAAGCAGTCCAGGTCAAGGTCAGTCAGACAAGGCAGAGTAGGATCCCTGGCAGGGCCTGCCTGGGGGCTAACCACAACTCCCCTGGGGGCAGGTGAGCTCACCAAGGAGTGACAGCTGGCCTTGGGTTTCTCACAGGCAGATCCCTGTGACAAGTTCACTGGCAGAGGCACAGGAAACTGGGAGGTAACACAGTTCAGCTTCTCCTAGTAAGTGACGGTGGGTGACAGCTGTGCTTGTGCCAGCATACCAGAGTATCCCCCTGCCACCCTCGGGCCAGCCACGTGGGAGCTTGCGTGGGAAGCTAGGACTGTGGTCGATGCAGGCAGGACAGGTCAGCAGGGCTCAAGTTATGACCCCTGTAAGGAGACACTTCCTTGGGACACTGAGCTTCTCAGACATTAGAGACCCCTCCCCCGGCCGAGCAGGGCCAGGTCCTGCTATCTTGGGGTTTATCTTCAGGAAACCTGAAGGTGACAGTTCCCTTTCTGACCACACAGCTCAAGCAGGGTGCAACTGATGAAGTGACTAGACAGAAAGGGACATGAGCACCAGCAAGCAGAGAGGGGACACAAATGGGCCCAACAGGACAAGGTGCTCAACCTCCCTCATGAATGAGATAGAAATAAAAATTCCACTGAGACACGATGACTCTCCCTCCAGACTGGCCAACTCAGCACATTTGGTGACCCCATGGGGTGTCTCACTCCTGGCTCTTGGGACAGAGGCTATGCATGGGTACCAACTTCACGGAGGCCATTCAGCACCACCTGTCATAACCACAAATTCCCATGCCCAGCAATTCTGCTCCTAAGCCGCTGCTCACAGCACTGTGCTCTGCCCTCCTTTGTCTCAACAAATAGTCTACACGCCCACTCAGTAGGCCGCCAGTTGAATGCCGTGCCTTTCTGTACACTATGTGGAACACTATGCGGACTAAGGACAGGGAAAAAACCCACTTACTGACCAAGGATCAAGGCTGGCCTTCAACAGTGAGGATGGTACAGACAACATGTGTGCTCCACTTCCATCTCTGAACTGGGTGGCCAGAGGCCCATCCTCAGTACACACAAGCAAAACCTGCAAGAGGCTGCCCTCGGGGGAGGGACAGGGTGGCTTTTACTCTATCATCTCACATCCTTTCTGAATTTTGAACCCCATGGATATATTACTCAAGAGTACATTTTTAAAAATCCCCCAAACTGCAGTTACTCTTTGCGGTCATCTTAAAAGCACCCCCAGGAAATCCTCACCAGTGGCTGGGCTTTCCCAAACTCTCCAGGATCACCCAAAATTCAGAGGACAAGATCTAACGCAATGATGTTAGGAAGAGGGGCCTTTGGGAGGTAAGTAGCTCACGAAGGTGGGGTCCTAACAAAGGGGCCCCCCAAGAGCTCTCCTGTCCACCTTCTGCCACGTGAGGGCACAATGAGAAGTCGGCAGTCTGCAGCCTGGCAGAGGACCCACCCCAGAACCCTACCATTCTGGCACCTGACCTCCATCCTCCAGCCCCCAGGACCGTCAGAACTAAACTTCTGCCATCTAAAGCCACCTGGTCTATGGCATTCAGTTCAAACAGCCTTATTTCCACAGGTGACTGATGACGTTTCTTAAGTGTAGATTTCTGTTTCAACTTAGCGGGCAACCTCAGGCCTTTCCTTGAATGTTCTTAAGAAGGCACCTTGTTCTCACCCCCATGCAAGTCCCCCTGCAGCTCCGACCCTGCTGCAGCTGGAACGGGCCTCAGACCTCAGGTGCACCCTCCCCTCTGGGCAGATGGAGAAGCAGGCGGCCCAGGGAGAATGAGTCTTGGGACCGCTCTCAGGCTTCCCACGTACTTCACCTCCTC
The DNA here is from genome assembly GCA_007922815.1 of Macrotus californicus. Lineage (NCBI taxonomy): Eukaryota > Metazoa > Chordata > Mammalia > Chiroptera > Phyllostomidae > Macrotus > Macrotus californicus. The sequence goes on from VMDR010001027.1 coordinate 85,087, forward strand.
GGGCCTTGGGGCAAAGAAGGGGCCACCCACCAAACCTGGCCAGCTCTGGGGAGGCCTGCACAGCAGCCTTCCAAACTCAGAGACCTAAAAGTAACCACAGAGGATGCTGTGAAGAGACAAATTGCTAAGTAAAAGCGAGTCACAGCAGGCAGTCACCTTCTAGGCCTGTAGCTCCCTTGACAAAAGTCAGTCGTCCCCTTAAGCGAGCCTGGCTACTGTCTGGGTGCATCTAGGATGACACACCTTCGAAATGTCAGAGTGATCTTCTTTCCGGACCCCCCAGCACCAGAGCAGGAGACCACAGGACCCCACTGTTATCTTCCCCGCCACGTACCATCTCTATGTGCTGTAGATCCTGCACCCCTCAACGTAAAAGGAGCACGTGTCTCTCTGTTTTGCTTTTTACCAGCTCCCAGAGATTTCCCCACTTTCCTTTCTCCCGCCCCCTTACTCTACCACCGATGGACTCCATGTGACCCTCCCTACGCCTCTTCCTTCTACTCCAATGTATAAAATGAACCGCAGAGCTGCCGTCCTGCACAGCATTTTCTCCGTCTGCTGAGGTTTTGCTTCCTGGCACTTGCCATCAGTTTGGACCAAATAAACTCCTAAACTCATAAAGAGTCTCCACAGGTCTGGACGTTTCTTGTGTTGACGGCCTCAGCTCCTCATCAGCAAAACAAGAATGCCGCACATCTGACGACCACCTCCTGAGCCCGGAGTCTGTGCTAACAGCAATGCAGAGCCCTAGAAGGGGAGAGCCTCCATCTCAGTTCAAGTGCCATCCCCTGGCCTCCAAGGTCCTGCTCAACAGTGTCCCTGCAACCTTGAGCCTCGTCTCCCACCTCCTTGCTTACCTGTCACTTTGCTCCGCACTCCAGACGCACCTGTGTTGCTGTAACACACCACACTCTTCCCTGCCTCAGGGCCTTTGCACCTGCCATTTGTCTCTCCCATCTCTCTCCACCTAAGCTCCTCCTTGTCTCGTGTGTCTCAAGTTTAACGTCCCTGCTTTGGGACAGCTTTCTCCTGGTACGTCAAACCCCCGCTATATGCTCTGTTGCTTCTTGAACTTGTTCATGGTTCACTCCTGGCTCCTTGTGATGGGGGAACTCAAGAGTCGGACAATTTTAGTTTAAGATAACAGTTAATAAGCCTAGTAGTTAATGCATGCTAAAAGCCATTGTTTCAAGAACTGCAGATACGGCCCACCCTCACTCCAGCAGACCACAAGTGCTTGACCTTTGTGCTCCAGAGGAGACCATAAGCAATCAAGGTGGTGTCCAAGCCACTGTGTTCCTGGGAGAGACAGTCCACAGCCCAGGACACAGGACACAGGATGCAGCTAAAGAAAATCAGCAGTCAGCAGATGAAAGGATGTTAGGGAAATTGCTAAACTGCAGCTAAACCGATTGACCTCTTTTCTGAATTCCACACCCCTCACCTACCCTTCTGCCCCCTTATAAAAAGGCTGGCTTGAAAGGAAATGTAAGACCCTCTGTTAGGGCGCCAACCCACCGTCTTCTCAGATCTCTGGCCATCTGAACAAAGCGTCCATGAATATTCAGGCCCTGTCTCTGCTTCCTGGGTCTGGTAGGTGACAGGCAGCCCGGACACCAGCTTTTCCAGTTTCACTTGTTCAAGGTCTCTTGTCCCTGGCAGACCCTCCGCGTCTCCCTGTGGGTCAGGACTCTTGTCTGCTGTCACCTGCACTAGTGCTGATCAGAGAGCAGGAGCTCGAACGTGAGCCCCCTTCCTCCTTCCTGTGGACCCCAGCACTTGGCGTTCTCACTCCCGTCACTGCGACTACCACCAGGCCGGTGACTCTCCAGTAAGGGAAGCGGCACCTGAGAACAGCTCCGATGGGCACCTGCCTGGCTCACACCAGAAGCAGGAGAAAGCCGAGAAGCATTTTTCCCACGTAACACGACAGCAGCTAACAGTTATGGAGCCTTCACAGCTACCCTCTGGGTGGGTCTAGGTATCCCCATTTCACGGACGGGGAAGCAGCAGTTAAACCCAAAACCACCCCGGCGTCCTACAGCTCAGGTGAGGGATGGCACTCTAAAGCCCAGCCTTTCCTGACCCCTTTTAGGGCACACACGGTGGGGGGGGAGGGGTGTGTTCGCAGCTCCACTCTAGGGGAGGTCAGCCACCTCAAACAAGAATTCCCACCAGGGCTGATAATTCAGCATGATGATTGGCCAAGCTCCAAAGTTTTCAGCTGCCCCCACTTCCCATCAACATCTAGGACTCCGCTCATCTGCATGATGAGTTGGGTTTACGGTAACCTAGTGACTTGGCCATTAGCATATGGGTGTTAGACGCAGGCTCTCTGAGAGGCAAGCAAGGTCATTTGAGGCGTGCGGACAGGCTGAGAGATCGCACAGTCCATCTGGTGTGGCAAACGTGATTGGCAGCTTGCTTTCCGTATAGCCTGGTAGCAGGGTGCTGAGGAGCAGGGGGCTCTCCCCCACCACTCTCAGCAGCGCCCCAAAATGTAACTGTACGTGGTCACCACACAGGTGGGGAAGTCAGTTCAGTTACACCACATCTACCTGTCTTTCTAGACACAGGGGTTTTGATAGGGTCCAGTGCATTCTGAAGCCTCCAACGCTTGCTTATACAGATGCTTTACCCTGAGCCTGGGCACATCTCGCCCCCGTGATCAGCTCTCAGTGACTCCTTTTGGCCAAATGTCAGCCCCACGGGCCTGGGGCTGCGGCACACCCTGAAACCCACAAGGCCTGCCTCCTAGGAAGGCCATCGATCACAGAGCTCCTGTGTCCACACTTCAGAAAGGGGACAGGCTTCCCTGGGAAGCAAGACTCTCGGTCACAGAGAGTATTTGAAAAAAATAATCGTTAAAATGCCCGAGCCACTGTGGTGCTGGCTGACCACCCTATCTGAGGGCCCCGCAGTTCTGTAACAGTTTGGGTTTTAAAATGCCCTACAGCAACATAGGGGACCCCTGTACCTTGGCCCTATCAATTTTAATACCCTGGTTCAGATACTATACCACAGCTTTTCAAAATCGTTCCATTGAGGGGGGACATAAAGTGTACAAGGAATCTCCCCGTACTGCTTCTCAAAACTGTGTGTAATGCTACAATTCTCAAAATAAAAGCTTTAATTAAAAAAAACAACTAAAAATGAATATGTGGCCGAGTGGCTCAGTTGGCTGGAGCACTGTCCTGTACACCAAAAGGTTGCGGGTTCGATCCCCAGTCGGGGAGCATACAGGAGACAACTGGTCGATGTTTTTCTCTCTCTCCCCTCCCTCCCTCCCTCCCCCTTCCTGTCGCTCTATAAAAATCAATAAAGATATCCTCAGGTGAGAATTTAAAAAATAAATAACAAGGATAAAAACAAAAATGAGTATGCCTTCTACAGTCTAGAAACCTCTTCCAATTGCTTTTACTATTTGGCACATTGAAAACCTGCGCAGTGGGGGCTGGAATTCACAGCCATCCTCACGGCAGCCTTCTCTCCTGGAAGAGGGGCAGCCCCACGACTCCCCTTTTGTTCTGTGATGCTCCCGCAGCAGGACTCCTGCCTCACCGAGGGCTGAAGGCTCCAGAGCACAAGCCAGGGGCAGCTGCTATGTCTTCAGCAAAGTCTGGTTTCCCTCTGGCGACATTCTCAGTAATGATGCTCCCACACGCACAGGAGCCCGGCTCCAGCCCTTGGTGGCCCCCGGCTCCAACAAGCCTTCACCAAAGGAGGCCCTTAGGACACAGCACTTCAAAAGGATTTTCCCCACACACATCAGAAGGAAACACATGGGCATGCTGGTCCAGTTTCAGATCTCCAGACGAAACAGTTGCCTTAGTGTGAATCTCAGGACGAAACCCCAACCCCAAAACCTAGATGGACCACATGAAAGTAATTACTGTGCAGTCCCCATTTCAGAGCTGGGGGGGGGGCGGGGGAGTGTAGCACGAGTTCAGAGGAAGGAGCCCGTGGACCTGGAATCAGGAAACTGCCAACCCGCTTGGCAACCGAGAGCAGCAGCCGGCAAACTACGGCCCAGGGTTAATCACGTTGATTGCCACACCTGCACCTTCACGGGTTCAGCCTACAGCTCGGGGGGTGGGGTGGGGGGGTGCTTGGGGGGTTCCACAGTAAAGAGTGTGCTGACCCCCCCCCTTGGAGCCCCCACCGTGACAAAAACAATCCTGAGATGTTTCAGTGCCCGGCTCTGTGCTAAGGGCTTTGGATACCTCAGCTCATCCAACCTGCACAGCCAGGGTGGTCTCCGCCTCATAAATAAGGAAACTGAGGCTCAAGGAGGTTAAAACCTACCAGAGTTCACATACCCTGCACATGGAGAAGCCAGGACTCAAACTTCAGAGCACCTGATGCTGAGTGCCTGGCTCCTTCCAACAAGTTGTCTTAGCTCCTGAGCGAGCCTTTCCCCTCCCTGGGCCAGCAGCCTTGTCTGCCACGATGTCAGGGTTGCAAGAGAGGCCCTAGCATCCCAACTACTCCTTTGAATAAGATGAGCACAACCCTTTTCCAGTCAGAGGTCAAGGCACAGGATAACGTCCCAAATGCCCAGCACAAATTATTTTCTGTAAAAGTATTTTTACAACACAGATACTTCCAGGAAGGGTTGACATCCGAGTGAAAAACTGAAAGCCATGTAACAGTGTGGAGAAGTAATAGTCAAGAGGGAATGGATAATTACATTTTTTAAGAGAAAGCATAAAATACTTTTCAGCTTCCTGGCAGCCAAAGCAATAAGGGGAGACCATAAACAATAAGACTCTCACTACCTAATGCGATGATGTATCCCTGCTATTTTACCTGGCAGCAGCAGGTCCCTGACTCTGCCTCCTGCCGTTAGTAGACATACACTGGGATCCCGGAGCCTTTGGGCCCTCGAAAGACCTGACACATCCCAGCACAAGCTGGTGGAATGAGCCCAGCGTGGGACACCGAATGGGATCGAGCATGCCTCGCATGAAGGCCCCTCACCGCACTGGCCAAGGGTCCTGTCTAGCTCCCCAGGAAGAAAGAGGGGATTGCTGTCAGAACCCACCGAAGATGCTATACTTTTTCAGTAAGAATATAGTCAATTGTAAAACATTCTCAATTTTATGGCCTTTTTAAAGAAGGTTAACAATAAAGTGACGCCTAGCTGCCTAAAGGAACCACACTGGCAGTGGGGATGGGAAAGGAAGCAGCCCAGTGGAACCCTGAGTCTTGAGGTCATTCTTACCCCTGAACCGCTATATCCCCCGTCCCCCCCTTTCCCCCAGGCTCATCTCACAGGGGCCACAATCCTAAATCCTCCAGAGCGAGGGAGGCCACCCACCCACTCAGGCTCAGTGGCTGCACCCTGGAACCACCGGGGGAACTTGAAACCCCACTGCAGACTGGCCCACATGCGGAGAGTCTGCCTCCCTTGTCTGGGGTATGGCCTCGGCATCAGGAGTTTTCACATCTCCCAGGTGACTCTCTGGCAGCACCCAAGGGGAGAGCCATAGCCTTGGTTCAAGTGCCCGCCCACAGGGGTCATGACCATTTCCCCTTTCACATGTCCAACCACCGCCATGAGCAGCTGTGACTCACACAAACAACGCCTGGAAGACAAGGCCTGAGTGAAGTCTTAAAGAAGATGGTCACAATAACGGCCCCTCACCCCCATGACCTCGGATGTCTGCCCACACGTCACGGTGCAGGGACACCGCCACCTGGCCCTTGGATCACTCTCCCAAGGCTAATAATCAAGGCCGACTGAGCACCACCTGCACGCGGAGACCGGACACACGGCCTCACGTACTCCCCACTACCATCCTAGAGGTAGGGAGACCATTCCCATTCTACAGATGGAAAGATGGAGGCTTCAAAAATGGTGGAAGGCTGGAGAACATCAGACCTGTGTATTCCCGCACTATTTGCAGAAAGCTTCAATTTCCTTACAAGGAAACAGACGTAGTTCAATGCGCTCCCTCTGGTCTGGCCACATCAGCCCCTCAGGGCCTTGGCACCTCCTGTTTCCTGGGCCAGAAACACCACTGCCTGCCCTCTCCCAGGCAGTGCCCACCCATCCCTGCTGCATCCGGGTCCCACCCACTCAGAGGCCTCCCGGAACACCCTGTTTTAGGTCCCCAAACCCATCCTGGTCACTGTCCACTTTATTTTCCCTCATGATATTCAGCACCTGACATTAAGCAGCTACTTATCTGCAAATTTATTTTTTTGCCTCTTCCACTAAAGCAAAGCCCACAAAGGCAGGGACTTCTTGCTCACAGCTGTGTCCCGAGATCTGGCACCTAGCAGGTGATCATAAACACGCCCCTACCGTCACCAGCCCTTACGATGCGCCCAATCCTGTTCCAAGTGCCCTGCTGAGGTTGACACATTGCACACTGACGAAGACAACTGTCCCCAGGTTTGCCATCACCACTCGGGGCACAGAAGGGTCAACAAGTAACCTGTCCAAAGTCGCTGCGAGGGAGTGGCAGGGCCAGGACGCCGAGCCGAGCAGACCGGCTCCAGAGTCCGCACGCCCAACCACTCTGCTGGGTGAGCGATGAATGGCCGAGTGAGGCCATCACACTGATCCGTGAGCGGGGGCGCCCTGACTGGCCCCCAGCCCCCTAGGCATTCCATCCACTCCTTGGTCAGGCATCACCGCACCTCCGATTCACCCGGTTTGCACGACTTCCTGCAGAATTTTAGGGAGCTCCAAAGCCGGGAAGGAACTTGAAGTGCGCCCAGTGCCTGGCATGGCTCCCCAGACATTTGTCCTCACACAGCCAACGCAGCGCCTTAGAAACAGGCAGTGCGCGGTCACTTGGCGAGCTGGCCAGGTGGCGCACCGAGGTCAGCCTGGTTGTCCTTGCCTGTGGAGGCTCCAGTGAGACAAAGGCTCCTCCCTGGCAAGGACTGGCCCATGGGCCTTGTGCCCTCACTCACCTGCAGGCAGCTGCCCAGTCCTATGATCTGACCACAGTGACTGAAATTGGACCCTCTACCCACCCCACTGTTGCTGTCCTCCCATCACTCTGCGTGGGTCCCTACACATCTCCGAACCAGTTCCATCCTCTGCCCTGAGATCAGAGTCACCTTCCCAAAGCATACCCCTTGTCAGACCAGTCCTTGTCCCCAAAGCCTTCCCCAGCTCCCAGTGAGAAACCCAAACTCTAGCTGGACAACAGAAGCCTGCTGCCTGTCACGTGATTCCAGGATGACCTTTCTTCCTCGAGTCCTCCCCTCACTTAACACGACACGTGAACAAACCACACCGTTCTGCTTCCGAGATGTATCTGTCAGCTGTTTGCTTTGGTGCGGTGACGAACACACCCTGAGACATCGGTGGCACACAGCACGCTCACGCCTTATTCTCACCGCATGCTGGCAGTCATGGGTCGCTTCTCCTGTCCCCCCATTCTGGAAGCCAAGCAGGACGATGAGCCATCCTCACAGGAAAGGGATGAGAAGCAGAGCTGGCATAGACACCCGTTAGCTGTTAATGCTTCTGCTCACAGTGTAAGGCATGTCTGCTCCCATGCCAATAGCCAAAGCAAGTCACGTGTCCATGTCCGAGGTCAATGGATAGAATACCCTAAAATGCAAGTCACGTGCCCACCTCTACAGGAAGGTCTATAGGTAAGCACAAGCAGCAACACAAGCCATCCCTGGGTGCCCTGCCTTGGGGCCCAGGTCCACACGGATCCCGCCATCTGCAGGGTCAGAGGCTGTCTGTCCGTCCCCTCACCAACTCCTGCATGAAGACCCCCCCAGAGAAAACTCTTGCTTCCCCAAGCCCCGGCACGGCTTCATCCGCCTCTGAAGGTACAGAGACCTGAATGTCCCTCTATCTCCAGAGAGTATTTTAACCACTGGGATTATGCAGTTTGCTTCCCTGCGGGATTGTCAGTCAGGATCCCTGGGAGTGGAGCGGCCCTCCTGGCTGTGGTATTCTGCACGTGGTGGGCAGTTAGCAACATCTGTTTACTGAGTGAGTGAGTGAATGAGTCTACGGAGTAGAGAGAGAGATTGTAAAAATCTCGAAAGCCAAATACAAATTTTTTTGGCAGAAACAGTTACTTCCCTCAGCATGCCCTGCCAGTATCTGGGTTCATGCGTCCTCTCCCCTCCTGGGCTGTTATGTTAGGGTGAGCCTTGGTTTGAGTCATCTGCACCTGGCAAAGTGGTGCCCGCCTCAGAGGTTCTTGGACAGCTTGGATGAATAAACAAATGAGTAAATAAATGAAAGAGCAGACAGGCTGAGCAGACGTCAATCCCAGAGGCGGCAGAAGAGGTATGAGTGGAGAACCCAATCGGTTTGCGCGGCAGGGAGAAGCTGGCTGGGAAAACCTGGCCCCGGGGTTGGCTAGACTGGGTGATGGTTAGCCAATCAAATGGAGGGTGACAGTGAGTTTGAAAAGTCTGCAGACTGCGTCTCACTCTGGCTGCCGACTGCTCCTGGAAAGAGACCACAGGGCACTACGAAGCAAGACACAGATTGTGCCCGAAAGACAAGTCCTAAGGCATGATTACAGAAGAGAAAAAGAGGCCAACAGACAGATGAGCCCCAATACATGCCATTGGGCTCACCATGACCCCGGGGTCACACACTCCACTCCTGCAAAGTCAAGAGACTTACCTTGAAGTGAAAACAGACTTTTGGCATGTTTTCTTGAGCCCACAATATGCTTTCAAAATAATAATTTAAATGCCTTTAAGTCTTTCCTCCACATGATTACGCATCAAACCAAAGTGAAATTAGGCAGCAAGACCGCCAGACTCTGTAAATTGCATGGGGGCAGCAGACCACTAAAGTGTGGCTCCTGAGGTCAAGTCCTGCCTGGGCAAAACCCCAGCTCAGGGAGGGACAGCAACCCCAGCCCGAACCCCACCTCCCCATTGGGCGACCAGAGGGATCAATGGTGATCTTCCTGGATGAGAAACAGTTGACACAGTGCTCTTACTGCCCCCCGTAAACAGAAACTATCCTCAAGTCAGGAAAGCTTCACGTAATCTGCATTGGGCCCTGTACACCTGGGAAGCCAGGTCTGACTCTGGGCACCGAGTGGCATCCTTGGTGGTTATGTGTGGGCATGGCCTGCCTCCTGACCAGGTCCCCTCCTTGCGGAGAAGATCTTCGCCTGCATCCCTAGCAGAGAAGGACAGGAGGCACACTTGTCAATATGGGCTGGATTTATGGAAACCCAAGGCCAAGGGTCTGCCAACCACGAGGTCGTCCTTGCTCTTGGGTAGCCTACTCTCCTACCCTGTGCCCTGCAGGCTGCGGCAGGAACTCCAGGGCAGGAGCCAATTGGGCTGCAGGGGGCTCACACAGGGGGTGCAGCCCAGGTTTCAGGACTCACTTCCTGCCTGGGCCCTGCACGGCCGCTAGGTGAGCCTCTGCACATCTCTCGACCCTGGCTGCTCGCCGACACCACTTGGGAGCCTTCAGAATACCCCAGGTCCCGACTTTAGAGACTCCAATTTAATCAGTCCAGGTTGGGGCCCGCACATGGGTATATTTTGTAAAGCTCCCCGGGCAAGTCCAAAGCACAGCCAGGGTTGAAAGCCTCAGCTGCAGGTCCCAGACCCCCACTTGCACTGTACCACACAGTGGGGGGTAAAGGGTTGGGCTGTTCATTTCTCCACCCCCACCCCCACCCCACATATTTGGGAAGCCCTAGGTTCAAAAGTGTTTAAAGCTCAGATACTTGCAGCGCATGCTCATAGCAACATTAGCTACCATAGTTAGAAGGTGGAAACAAGTGTCCATTGATGGATGGATGAACAAAACGCAGTCTACCCGTACAATGAAACAGTCCTCAGCCTTAAAGAGGAAGGACATTCGGGCACAGCCTGCACTGTGGATAAACCTTGAGGACTTGATGCTAAGTGAGACAAGCCCGTCACGAAAGGACAAATATGGGACGATTCCACTTCCATGAGAGACCGAGAGCAGTCAAATTCACAAAGGTAGAAAGTCGAATGGGGATCACCAGGGACCGCTGGGAGCGGGGAGGGGGGGTAGTTACTGTTTCACAGGGGACAGCATCTCAGCAAGATGCAGAGTTCTGGAAGGACAGCGGTGACAGCCACACACAGGGAGAACGCACTCAATGCCCCTGAACCACAGCGGCACCTCACTTTCAAATGGTTAACAGTAAATTCCGTTATGTGTATTCTACCACAATAGAATGGCTTTTTGGTATAAATGTTTCTTTACTTTTACTGCGGACCTTCTCAAAACCTGACCATGGTATTGTGGCCCAACCGGCGCCCGCTAGAGGCAGACTTGAGTGTTTCCCATGGGAGCTTTGCTGAGTGGGAGATGGAGGAGAAGCAGACGGCCGGTGGACCAGAGCTCCTCCGAGCCCTGAGCACCAGCCTCCTGCCACCGAGCTCTGGATATGTGGCAGTCACAGCACGGAGCAAAGCAGCTGACACACATGATCTCATCTCATTCTGCCAAGACTCCTTCCCGGAGAGCACCACAGACCCCATTTCACTGATGCGGAAACTGAGGCTCAGCAACGCCAAGTATTGGGGTGGCCAAAAAGTCTATGTGGTTTTTTTCTCTAAGCTAAAGGACACATTTTTCATTTTCACCAAAAACTTCATGGATTTGGATATTTTGAGTATGTTGACTGTCTCCTGTGTGGTATAACGCTGGTTGTCCTCAATTAATGTCTCGATTTGATCACTATCAACTTCAACTGGTCTACCCGACTGGAGCATCGTCCAGAGAGATCTCCAAGCACGAAACTTCACAAACCACTTTTGACACGTTCGATCACTCACAGCACCTTCTCCATACACTGCACAAATCTTTTTTTGTGTTTCAGTTGTGTTTTTACCTTTTTTTTTAAAAAAAAAATAAAGCATAATATGCCAAAAATATTGCATGCTTTCTTCCAGCTTCAATATTAAAATGACTGCTCAAAAGTTCACCCACTTTGATAAGTTTTTTAAACGCACGCTGACCTGACAGCTGTCACGATACAATCTAACAGAGCTGTTTCGAACTAAGTTAAAGACAGCTAAGCACTACTACAGCTGTCTAATGGAAAAAAACCAAACGAACTTTTTGGCCAACCCAATGATTGACCCAAGGCCACACAGCTCACGGGCAGGGCCGGGACCCAAACTCAGGTCCGGCAGACTCTGTACTCTCACTTCTCAAAGTGTGGTCCCCAGAGAAGCAGACCAATACGCCACCCCAGGCCTCTGCATTTAACAAGGTCCCAGGTGATCCTGGGCACAGGAAGAAGGGGCAGCACGGCTCTGAGTTCTGATCCGCCGCCTCCCTCCGTGAGCTCTCCCGTCCCTTCTCACTTTACTGGGCGAAGCTAAGTATTCCTTGTGAGCTCCCTCCCGTGTGGTCTGCAAGTTAGATACCAGCCCCTCCCCCCTTTCTTACTTTCCTCCTAATGCCAAAGCCCACAAGTCATTTAGCTACTGGTCACACTACACCACACTGGGATTTGCGCCAGCTAAGGAAAAATAAGCACAGTTTAAATGACCAAAGGGACCTGAAAGCAGTTCTTTCCAGGGTTTGCCCCCTCTGAGGCCCATAGAAATACCCGGAAATTAGAGAAGAGACGCAACAGCCCGGCCTGTCCACTCTGCTTGCCAGCACAGGGCCTCTCTCTTATAAACCCTCCAGCGCGCTGTCCAGGCCAATCAAATTATCCCAGGAGATGCGATACCCCTCCATTGTCCTGGGAAGGCTGTTTGAGAAGCCACGGTTTCCTTTAAGAGGCAGGTAGGGGAGGGCCCTGCCCCCTGGCTCTGCCCCTCCCTTGCCCGAGGGCTCCCTGGGTGCAGCCTCTGCAAACCCGTCCCCTGTCCCAGTCTGCACACAGCCCCTTTCAGAGGCTTAGCTAATAAGCCAGAGCGACTTAGCTTCTCTAATCTTTGCTTGGAAGTCCTTCTATTCACTCCATTAATCGCCTTTATCAACACTCCTGAGGGCCTCTGGGGAGTTTCCACATCTTTCTGGTTCTAACTTTCTCGGGGCTGCAGACTGCCCATCTGCACAGGGACTCCCGCTCCTGGCTGTCATCCACGTCTTGTGAATTGTGTCCTGCATGACCCATGTCCCCACCCAGTGCTTTGTCCACACCCCGCGGCCAGGCATAGTCATCAGCTGTCTCACAGAAGCTCATTTGGCGGAGGGTGTCCCATGTAGCATGACAGTGGTCACCTCTCCAAGCTCTTCCTCTCCAAATAAGGCAAGACACAAAGGCCCCCAGGCTGCACAGAGAGGTTGGGCTGCCACCACCTTGCCCGGTGCCCATGTGATGACACAAATCCTCTCTCAGGACGAGGCTCTGTCCTGCTCATCAGCGGGGTGAAGAGAGGCAGGAAGGAACCAGGATGAGGCTCCGGGCACCTGCTGTCCCCAGAGAGAGAGTCACAGTCTTTCATTTGCATGCATGTACCACGTTCTGTGTTTCAAATGCCTCCCTACGGTTTTGTCTCAGTGCCTGCACGCTGCTTATAGCAAAAGCCTCTGCACTGGTGCCTCTGAAAATCCTGCGGGGATTAGGCCCTGCTGACATAAAAAGTTTAATAAGTGGAGGATCCCAACATGCCAGGCAATGTGCAAAAGGAGCACGGGGATCGTAGTGAGCCGTGTCCCCTCCTCTCATAGGGCAAAAGCAGCATCTCTGTCATCCCTTCGGCTCCCCGCCCAGCAGGTGCCCACAGGCCTCCCACGTGGGTGGAAAGGTAAGCAGTCCCTAGAGAGACGAGAGCAATCTTCCCTACTCCTAAAAGCCTACAGGAGCCAGGTGGAGGCCCAGCCTCTGGAGTGGTGCGCCTGGCACTAGGCATGATGTAGCCGCAGGGCCCACCACGCCCGCCCAAACACCCCAACCTAAGGCTGGCTGAAAACACCACCACCGTCCCCAATCGGGTCGGGCTCTCTTTCCATCCTCAGTCATCACATCCACCACCAGAAATGGTGCGCACTCCCTACCTGCCTAGCAAATGCCCATGTGCATCGCACTGCAGTTTGAAGGTTGCGTGCTGTGTTCAGGCCGCCTTCCTACCACACAGGGCTCTAGGGCGCATTCCAGGTCATCCACGGGGATTGTAAGTCTACCTTCTCCTCTAACCTGCAGGCTCACAGAGGACAGGGATTCCTCTCCCTGGTCCCAGTGTTCCACCGGCGGACCACCCACAATGCCCCAAGTGTGTCTGTCTGATGGGCATTTCGGAGTATGAAACTCAGGATGGAAACCAACCACTGGGACTGCGCAGGGCTCCTCTTGGATGAAGGTCCCCAGAGAGGGGTCCAAATCTAAAGGAAGGAAGGAGTGCTTCCCTGTCCCCATCGTGGATAACTACTGTGTCATGGATGAAGCACCTGCATCTGGGATCACAGCTGAAACTCCCAACTTTCAACTTGCATGTCCGACATCTTACTTTGCCTAAATCAGTGGCTCCCAATTGTCCTCTCTCCTCACTTCTTTTAAAGATTTTATATATTTTTAGAGAGAGAGGAAGGGAGGAAGAGAGGGAGAGAAACATCAATGTGTGGTTGTCTGCCACATGCCCTCCACCGGGGACCTGGCCCACAACCCCGGCACATGCCCCAACTGGGAATTGAACCAGCCAACACCAGTTCACAGGCCGGCACTCAATCCACTGAGCCACACCAGCCAGGACTGTCTTTGTTTGCGGGGGAGATGCCAAAAATTATTGTCTCAGCTGAAGCCACCCCCACACTGCCAGCAGTCACCTTCCTACAACACAGGGCTGCGCAGTGACCATCAACGGCCTCCGCCGCTTACAGGGTGGAGTCCAAAAGGCTCTCGGTCCAATACACACTCATTGCAGGATGCCTCACCTACCAGGCCTGCGCACCTACTTCATGCCCCAAGCCTACCCAGCAGCTCCGGGACCCTTCCACTTCTTCCCCTAAAGGGTACAGACTCTGGGGCCAGGCTGCCCAAGTTCGAATCCCAGCCCTGCCAATTTCCAGCTAGGAGAACTGGGGTAAGTTATCTGACCTCGCCGTGTCTACTTGCATCCTGTGACAATGGATACAATCACAATAATAATAGTACCTACGACTCCCCTCCAGGACTGTCAGGAGGCTTGGCCAGGGAGTGTCTACCCCATCATTATCCTTCAAATATCGCACACACCCCTCCTCAGTGCCCCCTTTGATGGGATGCTCTTCTTGATACTGACAGTTAGGACTTCTCTGTCCCCTTCTGTTCTTACCACCAGAATTACAGTACGTTACACCCCTCCCCAACCCTCCACCGTGTTACAGGTGTTTGCAGATTTTGACCCTCTTGACTAGAATCAAAGCTTCCCAGGCATAGGGTCCAGATCTAGGTCCGTCTGACTTTCCCTACCAGCCCAGCAGACGGGGTTTCTCCACCAACCTTGGTCCAGAAACCGAATAATAAAGCCACGAATGGCTTCCTACCTGAGCACAGAGAACTAGCTCCAGGAGGCCTCCTAAGGTCATTCGTTCATACACGCAGTCAGTTATTTTAATAAGCACATACCTCAGGCACAGGGCTGAACCAGCTGGTGTGGGATCAGCCCCGCTAAAACGTTGGTCCCTGAACTTGGCACGTACGATGGAATCCAAAGTCAGACATTTATGATGTGAAATGAGACAAGCTGATGGTGAGACCCTAGGAGCTGGTATTCGGAAAGACGATCTAAAACGATCTTCATCTTTCTGTCCTAGCCAGAGGCCAACAGGCCCTTTGCTGCGCATGAGACAAGCACAGTGCTTCGCCAAATCCTATTTGTGGTTTCATGGCCGATTCCGCAAAGCCCCAAATAATCGATTCTCTCCATTGTGCGAGGAAGGCGGGTTCTTCAAAGGGATAGGCATCTATTCCTTTGCAAACAATAATGATATTTGCCCAGCATTTTGCACTTAACCCTTAAAAGCCTGTACGATAAACAGCATCATCATCATGCCCACTTCACAGGCAGAAATCTAAGGCTCCCGGTCGCCGATGTGCAAAACTACAGACCCCGTGTGAGGGCCAGAACGCAAACTCTGGTCTCCAAATTCCAGACCTCGTTCACCAGGTCCCACATCACCAACAGAAAGACCAGATTTAGAAAACACTGACACACTGACACACACACACACACACACACACACACACCCCAGCCTGCACGGTCTGGGCAGTCTCAGCATTACACACAAAATGCCAACAGCTTCTTGTCCTCAAAGACTCGATCACAAGCAAACCTGAGTCCAGATATTCCTCTTTAACTTTAACTCAAACACAGCAAGCACTGCACTTATACAGCCCACCCTCCATCCCTTCTCAGAGGCCAGTTCCAGAAACGGAGCCTGCCACCTTACAGTTCAAGTCATCTTTCAGAGGTCACTTCCGCAGCAAGGGCTTGTAGAGCGCTTGCTGCACACCAGGCACCCCTTAGGCACCATAGGCAGGTTGACACATCCAGTGCTCACAACCCCATGAGGAAGTTCGTGCACGGGCCCCTGGACACACACGTGCGTGCACACACACTGTTCTAGAGCTTGGGATACAGCAGTGAACAAGACAACCCCTGAGGTTAGAAGGTAAAGGTCAACAAACTAGTTCATCGTCAAGTAACTAGCAAGGGCAGAGGCAGGACTGGAACCCAGGCAGTTTGGTCCCAGAGTCCATGTTCTTAACTCTTGAAGCTTGTAACCCTTAATCCTTCCTGGCTGGGTGTCCTGACCTGTCCCAAGGCATCACAGGCTAGAATGGACAGCCAGGGATGTGACAGCTGCTTTGTGGGCACAGCTCCCCGAGGGGAGCATGAGGGCACCTGTCCATCCAGCCGGCGCCATTCGTGGCAAGCTGCACTTATGCCGGACTCCACCTGGGCCTTCGAGTCCAGGAGGCTGGGGGCACAGCACTGCCCTCCAGGAGCTGACGGGCTAGTGGGCAAAGCCCAGGAAACACCCTCAGGTGAGCTGCGATCTGCCCCGAGCTATCACTGGGCCCGTCGCTGCCGCCTGTGGCCTGGGGTGACTGCCCTACCTGCCACGGCCTAGCGGGGCCACTGTCAACCAGTCTGCCAACTTTGTCCTGGGGCAGCACCCCTCCATTTCCCAGCCCCACTCCTTCTGCTTAAAAAAAACCAGACAAACAACAAAGTAATCTGATTCAGCCATACCCCTGGTTGAGCACTGACTCCACACTAAATCCCCAAAGCCTAATTACTTAGTATTGTGCGTGGTAATCTTAGGTGTTTGTTTTCTCTCCCCAGGACAGCCAATGAGCGAGATGCAGCGGTTGCTACTAAGGCTGCTCCAGGTGGGAGGTGCTGCTCGGATTTCTCGGGGAGCACTTCCAAAGGCACTGGGCAGTTGCTTGAAATGTCCTTCCCTCCACCACCTCCCACTCCTCGAGGCCCCGCTCAGATGCCATCTCCTCCAGGGAGGCCCCCTTGCCCTGCACCACCAGCTCTTTCCTCCAGAGCAGCAATTTTCCATTTTTTTCATCTCACGGCACACATAGACTAATCACTAAAATTCTGGAGCACACCAAAACATATATTTTGGGCTGGTCTAACACAAAATAGTTATAATTTTGATGCATTCACACCAGAAAGCCATTGCTGTGTTGGCTGTTGTCACTTTTTTATTTGACAATTCCAGGGACAAGAGGTCCGTGCCCCTAAGTAGTGAGGTGCTGCGTGTTTTAAACATTCTGCAGCGCAGTGGGTGAAAAGTGCAGCTCCAGAGGTATCTGCCATGGCAGCTCTGTTATTCCAGCCCCACCTGTGCGCCCCAACCGTGTGTGGGCTCCCCGACGGCAGGCACTGGGTCCCTTCCAGCTCACAGCCCAGCAGAGTGTGGGTGTGTAGACACTGAGGGCAACATGTTGCGTCTCATTTCCCAGGCAATTACCTAGAGACCCCGGGCTGCAGCCCTGCCCTGAGCTGCATCAGCAAAAGGCCCTGGAGGCCCGGAGGCTGAGTGCTTGTGCTTTGGGGGCCTCGAGGGCACCACCCACTGGGCAGTGAGCTCCTTCGATTCTCAGCTACACTTCCTGTTCTTTCCCCAAGGGGGACAGCCACTGCCTTTCAGGAGAAATTAAATTCTTCCGACACTTTTTTGTTTGTAAAATTCTATGCCCCCCATGGCCTCATCAATAATGTTTAATAAAATAAAAACCTTTTCAAGCATTTGACATTTCTGTTAGTTGAACGGCTGGATCTCTCCAACCCAAGGCAACACATGGCAATGCTTACTCATTTCCACTTTTACTGCAGGGAGGGGCATTCCTTTGAGTTCAAGAGGAAGCAGGTGGGTGCTTTCTGGACCGCGCGAGGCCCACATTGCATCAAGAGAGGAGAATCTGGAAGTCAGGGGCAGCAGATGGCCCGGTAAGGAGGCGGGATCATTAGCAGATGGCCCCAATAGTTTGGATAAAGGGAAAAAATAGCTTTGATTGCAAACAAATCAGTATTGGAAACACACGAAGACGCAGGCCCCCAAGGATGTTTGCTGCGGCAATGGACAGACAGACAGTCCCCATTTCTCAAAGGGGCACCCAGGCAGTGGTGGAGGCTGGGAGAGGCTGTTGGAGTCATCTCTAAGTTGTCTTTTCCACCCCATTTATTAAAAATGATGGGTAAAGATGTCAGCTCACCTCCAAATTAAAAGGCTCCACAGGGGACTTTCAGGGCAGCGAAACTCTCCTGTGTGATATTGTAAATGGGAAGCACACATTATCAAGCATCTATGAAAGCTCATGGAAGGCACCAACACAAGAGTGAATCCTGATGTGAACTATGGACTTTAATTACTAACAATGTATCGATATTGGGCCGTCAATTGCAACATCGATACCACACTGACCAAATGGTAATGATAGAGGGGACTGGGGGTGGGGGAAGTAACGTAGGAACTCCGAGTTCTCTGCTCAACTTATCTGTAAATCTAAAACTGCTCTAAAAAGAAAATAAAGTCTCTGAATTAAAAAACACACACCTGGCTCTGCTTCTGGCTGGCTGGGTGATCTTGGACCAGCTACTTAATCTCTTTGGTCTTCTTTTCCTCACCTGCAAAATGAAGACCCTTAAGAGCACCCACCTACAGGCTTGTTAATGAGGAGCAAGTGAATGAATTCGTGGAAGGCACTTAGAATGGCCCCCATACGCAGCACGCTGGTGTAAGCCATTGGCACACTGATGGCAGCCCTTGTGCACTCGGCACGCCTTAAATACTTCTACACGCCACGTGGCTTAAGCCCTACAGCAGCCCAGTGGGGCAGGTGGGAACTGCTGTTACGCTCTCTTTATGAGAGAGAAAACCTGAAGCTTAAGGGATCCTGACCTTGCTCAAGGTCACACGGTCAGCTAGGAAGGGGGAGCCAGGGCTCCAACCCATACAGCTGCCTTCAGCAGGTCAAGCTGCATCTCCAGGAAGAGCTGGTGCTTGCTGGGAGAGGAGCTTCTTCTGGCCGCTGGAACTTCCGCACTTATCCAGTGCCATCTCTCTATGTGGAGAGTGGGAGGCAGGCAGACAGGGCGGGATTCCCCAAATGCCAGGCAGGATCTTGGCAGAGTCAGTACTAGAAGCCAGATCGCTGGTTAAGCCATTTGACCCAAAGTACAAATCCCCACCCCCACCCCAAAAGCAGAGGATTGCACTGCTGGGCTGCTATTCATCAGCCTCCATTTGCCAGTCTATCACTAACCCATAGTGGTTGGTGACACTCTCCCCAAGAAGCCACCTGGCTCTCTGGAGGTTGCCCTGCCCAGGATACCCCCTCCCCAGGGTGGGAGTCCTGCCTCTACCTTCTGGGACAGTAACTGAGCTGTGATCTCCCTGCCCCCAGGGAAACAGCAACAAGTTCAATTCCTGCTTTTCCGGCTCAGGATCTGTTTCGAAACTTTGAAACTTGGGATGTGTGACTTGTCTCCCAAGCCTGCCGAAGCAGCATTTGCACAGACGTGCGTTCAGCTTGTGGCCGGCACCACCTCACCTCCATGCCCACAGGTCCTGGCGTACCTTTTGCCACTCTGGGTCCCCTCTTCCTACTCATGCTTTCTGCACCTCTCCTCCCCACACGGGCACCCACGGAGACACGCCGCCACGGCAGGTGCCTGCCCTCTCCTCTCCTCTCCTAACCCAGGCTCACCACCAACTCCTATGCACAGAATCTGCCCCCACAAGTCTCCACTCCCCACTATACACATACACACTGCCTTTACATCAGCCCCGGTACAGCCTGGTTAGACCAGAACCAGGCTGACCGCAAAAGATCCTCCATCTAGCTCCTGCCTCCAACTCCTCTGGCCTCCTGAAATGCTGGGAACCAACCAGCTTCATCTTCAGCTCTCTCTCAAGCACCCCTCCCCCAGCCCTCTTTCCCTAGTTCTTCTTCTACGGACACTGTGATGGACCAAATGTTTAGGCAATCCCGCAAATCCTCATGTTGAAGCCCTAACCCCAAGACAAAGGTATTTGAAGACAGGGCCTTTAGAAGGTCACATGGGTTTATGAGGGTGGGGCTCTGGTCTTCTGGGATTAGCAGCCTTAGGAGAGGGGACACCAGACAACTTGCTCTCGCTCTTTCCTCCACGAAGACACAGAAAGAAGGTGCCAGTGTGCAAGCCAGGAAGGTAGTTTCCACCAGAACCCAAACACTCTGGAGCCCGGACCTCAGACTTCCGGACTTCCGGCCTCCCGAACTGCAAGAAAATACATTGTCTCTGTTGTGTGTGCACCCAGTCCATGGTGTTCCCCACCGCGGGCAAGCTAAGACACACAGTCCCCAGGCAGTTCCAAAAGATGTATCTGAAAAGTGGGAACCAAACAAGGTAAAGCAAACCACCACCCTGACAAGTCTCTCTGCTTCTTTTTGAATGTGGGGGCTGAGGACGGAAATGCAAACAGAGGTGACACAGTGGAGGACAGGCCACTGATTCAGTGTCAGAGGTGGGGGGACGGGTAGTGCAAGAATGGGGGAAGCCAGGCCCCCCCCAGCTAAGAGCCAAGATGTAAAATAACACCAGTCAAGGGGCAAATTCTTTCTGGCAGCAAGTTCCACAAGGTTTGCCATCTCCGGCATCCCAAATCCTCAAAAGATTAAAGAATCAGAACAAGACATTGGTCTCCAGAAGACAAGAAAGAATGTTCGGCAAGGTGTTTACTTCCTCGCTTGTCCCCATCAAGTTTGACTGGCAGAGCATTTCCCCAGCACCTACTGCACCCAGGCATTGCATCGCCTCCGGGGTGAGCGGGCAGAAGGAGAATGAAAACGTAAGCGGGGGCCTGAGCATGGATGTGTGTACCGCTCGGTGGGTGTTGACTTGTTTCATCCTGGATTCTATTACCGCCTGTTACAGGAGGAAAAACTGAAGCCCGTACTGTAAAGGCAACAAGCCTTTCACCTTTCACATCTTACTCGGGGGAGGGGAACCAGCCGTAAAACAACGGATGGAGTTCTTACCTGTGAAAAGCTAAAACGAGAGACAGTGACTCAAAGGCTACTTTGGGTTGGATGACCAGGGAAGGCCCGGAGACACTGCAGTGACAATGAGGAGCCTGCCATGGAGAATCTGGGGTGGGGGTGGGGGTAGCAAGCATCCCAGAAGCTCCAAAAATTGTCCACGGAATGCACTCATCACCGGTTCTGATTTCACGAGCTGGGGCCAGAGCCAGAGCAGGGCATCTGTGTTTGTCACCTGCAGGCCTGGTTTGAGAAGCGCCACCGTCTTCAAACACTCCAGGTGCCACCACCAAGAGATGTGTGGGGAGTCCTTGGCTCCTCACATGGACTGAAGGTTTGTGCCTCCCCCAAATTCCTGTGTTGAAGCCCTGACCCCCTAATGGGATGGTAGCTGGAAGTGGGACCTTGGGAAGGTCATGAGGTGGGTGGGGTTCCCATGAGGGGATCAGTGCTCTTCTGAGCAGGGGAAGAGACACCAGAACACATGCCCTCTCCCCACCACGTGAGCTACTTGATGACAAGGGATGCCTCTCACCCTTGTTATGCTGCCCACCAGCTGCCCCACAGGGCTGGACACACAGTGGCAGGCATATGCCACGTGCCCATGAAATGGGACGGAGGCTGGTGCAGAGGGGTTGGGGGGCAGATGCAGTGTGTGG
Organism: Macrotus californicus; assembly: GCA_007922815.1. Taxonomy (NCBI): domain Eukaryota; kingdom Metazoa; phylum Chordata; class Mammalia; order Chiroptera; family Phyllostomidae; genus Macrotus; species Macrotus californicus. Next base: position 106,172 of record VMDR010001027.1, read on the forward strand.
GAGGCGCAGTGGAGCCAGGGATGCTCCTGCCAGCCATGAGAGCTTGGAAGTCCCTAAACTTCTGAGCCTCGTCTTCCTCACCTTTGCAGAAACACTGTGAGAATGAAAGTGCCTAAGATTCACTGTATACTTTTATTCCATCATTCAGCCAGCATTTACTGAGTCCCTTCTACGTGCAGGGCCTACTCCAGAGGCAGTCGCCACAAAGCGAAACGCAGGTGTTAATCACTGCTCAAGAGACTGCGATTCCCTCCCTCTTCCTCCCCTTAGGGGGACAAGGCCAGGCCTTCCTCCAGGCAGGACGGCCTGCTGCACAGCTAGTGGAGTCACTTCTGGTCAGAGCGTGCTCTGCAGATGCAGGAGACAACAGGGCACATGATGCTCTAAGAAACGGGGCCCTGCCTGAGCCACGTGCCCAGGCTCAATGTGACAAGTCACGAGAGGAGGGCACAGCCAGCCCAAGACCAGGGCACCAGTGAGCTAGAAACCAGGCGACGTGCTGAACCCTGATTCTGCCCCCAGACTAGCTCAGTGCTCCCCGCATGGATGTGCTAATTTAGCGTCTCAGGTCGCTGGAATGACAGGATGGTCTGGCACGTGTTCACGTGTCAGTCCGGCACACACCCCACACCCCATTCCGGCTGATGAAAGGAGGTGTACTGGGGACGGTTATGTGACAGGAGAGTACCGCTACTGCTGCATCACCAGGACAGGTAAGAGTTCAAAGTTCAAAGGGAATCCCAGTTGCTTCTCTGCAAGCCTGTGCTCGCCTACGCTCCGTGCCCAAATGCACTTCTCCGGAGGATCCTGAGACAAGGGGAGTAGATGGTGTGGAAAACAGGCTTTGAGGGAAGGCCCTGGCCCCCTACACACTCGGAACCAAAGGCTCCAGTCCCACAGGCCTAGGCCGCGATGCCAGCTTCCCCACTTACATGTTCCGTGACTGTGAGCAACTCACGTGTCTTCCCTTGATGTTTCCTGACCAGTAAAAGGCAGCCACAGGACGACTCCATCCGCCCTGCTCCTTTGCCCTCCATGCCATCTCCTCTTACACACAGCCCCGCCCTGGGCCTTGCCACCAGCTTCTCCCAGCCGCCCCAGAGCCAGCAAGAAAACAAGAGACCCAGAAAGGCTATGTGACTCACCAGACAACTCAGAGGAAGAGCCAAGTGGTACCCACCTATCATACAACCTCGTAGTTCTCAAAGGGCTTCCAAACACATCGGCCCAGTATGTCCTTCCCACAAAGACCGCCAAAGTTGGCGCCAGAGACAAAGCCCAGGCTGTCCTGCCCAAGGTCCGGGCAGTTTCCATTTGCCTCGCTGCCTGCCAGGAGTGTGCTCTCTTCTCCCGAGAATCATTTCCACCCGTTTTAGCAAAGCCTGCCTGTGGCAGGACAACAGACAGGTTGTCCTCTCTGGGTCCCCACAGCCTCTGACCCCCTAGAGAAGTCTTAGACAGAACACCAGAACTGCATCCCAGGGCAAGCAGTATCCATCTGCCCGAGCTGGGGCGATAACCCAGGAACTCCCGTTCCAGCGAAAGGACCCAGCACCCCAGGGTCCTACCCCTGTAGCTGCCCCGGCGTCGTCTGACCCACTGACAGGTCACCCCCAAGTGCCACCAGCCAGAGCAGTGGGGTGTGCTGCCTCAAGAGCTCCAGCAAAAGGGCGCAGTGAGCAAAAGGGAAAGAAAAAGACACCCAGGCCAACAAACTTGAGAGAGCAGGAAACACAGAGCCTCAGGAGCATTGTGAGAAAGGTGAACATTTAAAACTCTTGAATGTGACCTTTTCAGTTGTTGGATCAAGAAAGTACTTGAGCCGCCTAGCAGCACAACTGATTAACGTGTGCACATCGCCTTGAAATGCTTTATAGCCACCCTCCCACCTGCATTCATGAAACACCTTTCCCAGGAGAATCTGTCCCTTACCAGGGTCTGTGCAGTTCTTGGCTGTCTGCGTCCCGTTCACCGGTGCCATCAGCTTTCTGTTTCTCCACGTGTCTGGTAGAAGCGGTCTGCTTGCAGAAGCAGGTCTGTGCCCTGGATTGGAAATGAAGTCCCAGACACCATTACGTCAAGGTGGCACCTGCGTTCTCACAATGCCCTCACATAGCTGCGTCTTACAGCAGTAGCGGCCCCGTTGGACAGGTTGGAGCCACCTTCAGGGAGACAATGACTGGAAGCACAGTAAATACCACCTACAGTTGCTCATTGTTTCGAGTCCCAGGTGGGCCAGCACATAAACTGACCTTGGTCACGATCTCCCAGTCCCTGGCCCCTCACAGGTGCAACAAAAGGTTTAGCTAAGTGGCCACTAAGTTCTCTTCCAGCAAAGATGCTCAGGTGTGTCTGCTCTGGAGGATCTACAGATGGATAGCTAGCCAGCAGGGGGAGAAGACCAATGGGGTCTGGCCCAGGGCTTCTTGCCCTTGAACGTGTACAGGAATGATGTGGGGACCATGTTAAAATGCACTGTGATTCAGTAGGTGTAGGCTGGGACCTGGGATTCGGCACTAACAAGCTCCCAGGTGATGCTGAGTCCGCTGGTCCCGGGGCCAAACTGAGATACAAGGGCAACCGCAGGGATGGAATAGAGTAAAACTCTCAAAGGCCATTCCTGACCCAGCAAACACAGGTGATTCTCACTGGGAAAGTATCCATTTACTGCTCCTGATGCGTAAGCTGCTTCAGCTGGGTAATAATACTTCTAGAATGCTGACATCTAAGAGCCTCTAGGAATTTTGTTATTTCTGGTGTATAATTGAGGGGAAAAAAACACAGCGACTCGCCCAACTGCAAAACACCAGGTATGAAGACAACCATTAGGGTTTTCTGCTGGAAACACCACTGTTTTTAACCTGCATCCTCAATCACAAAGTTTGGACTTTGAAAGGCAGTATTTTAAAAGTGTAATCACGTTCCATCTGATTTTTACCTATTTCTCACTTACAAATCTCCCTAAACTGTCCCTTCTAGCTGCCCAGGAAGACACTGCTGCTTTATCTCCATGCCCAAGATGCTAAATCGCCGGCATTTCTTTCATTTTTTTAAAGCGTAGAAAACAAACACAAATGGTCCACAGCATCCCATTAAAAATGGCAATGCTAGCCCAGTGAATGTCTTCTGAAGATTCCACATGGGATCACATCCCACCGCCCACCCCCAACTAGACATTTTTTGTAAGTTTCTCCTTCTCTCCACCTCAGATTTGCATATCCTGAGCGACTTTCAAACCCCTGAGTCTCTTCTCAGGCGAAGGAGTGTGGACTGTGCCCCAGACACCAGAGCGCTCCTACCCTCGGGATTCAGAGGAGTTGAGAGCACGATGCTGAAACAAAGCAGCATCCTTCCCGAGAGGACAGACTGCCCCAACGTTTTCAGGGTTTGACGAGGACGCATCAGGACGCCTAGGGCGCCTTTGGACAGGGGTAGGGGCGAGAGGAGGGCGGAGACGAAATTCACAGCCTCTGAAGACGGGTTTTGGAGTGGCGCGGAGCACAACCCTCTTTGCCCCGAATAGGAAAGCGGACCGTTCAGTTTCATCCGCCCCACATCAAGAGAATCCATATCTGGATCCCCCGCTTCGCTGCCCTTCCCCGGTACACTCCAGAGACACAAGTGTGGCACCAAGGGACCAGAGGTTCTGGTTTTCGTCTTAGTAACACAGTCCTGCAGCCGCGTCCTGAGACCCCAGGGGCCGCGCGCGTCGCAGGGGAACGCGCGCCACAGCTCGGAGCGTCGACATCTGCCCTCCCGGGTGTGTTCTACCTGCCCGGCTAACCCTTGGGACCAACCTGACGGGGAAGAAAGGGGTGACATCTTGGAGCTGCCCCGCAGCTTCTAGCCCAAACCCCCCAACTCCTGGGGCGACCGGCACCGGCACCTACCCGAGCTGCCAAAGAGGCCGGACGCACAGCACACCAGAGCCAGCACCGCGCACACGAAGCCAACTTGCTGCGGCAGCATCTCTCGCCTCCTGCGAACTTTGTGCGGCCGGAGGGGACCTGGGAGCGCCATCCTGGAGCGCCTGGGTGTCGTCCCTGGGTGAAGATGGGGAGCTTCAGAGGCCGAGTACCGTCTGTGGGTGAGCTGCGCTACGGCTGCAGTGGGCGACGCGCCGCTCAGAGGCCAGAGTCTCCGGACCAAAGCTTCATGGCCCACGAGGAAGGTCGGCGGGGAAGCGCGGAGAGGAGAAGTGTGGGCGCGCGGCGTGGCCGTGGCTCAGAGTCCCGCTCCTAGCGTGCGCGCACCGCGCACCACGGCTCCGTGGCGAGGAGGCGACGCCGGCACGGTGGCGCTGGCGTCCCTGGCTTGCAGGTCTGGCGCAGTCTTGGCGCTGGAGCCGCTACCTGGTCGCTCAGGCTCAGCGGGCTCGTGCGGCCGCAGCCCTGGCTGCCTTGCCCGGGGCCGCCCGGGGGGAGCACTCAGTGCGCCCCCGCGCCCCGCGCCGCCGCTCCCACTCGCAGCATCCTCCGCCTCCAAGTTTGGCGGCGGCGGCAGCCCGCCCGCGACGCTCCCTTGCTTCGCGACGAGCCGAGCCCGGGCGGCCCCGATACGCGCAGGGGTAAGGCAGGCTGGACGCACTGGGCCTGCGACCCTCGCCACGATAGCCTCGACGTCGGCCCTCCCGGGGGCGAGCTCTCCACGGGAACTTTCTCTCTGGCTGCTGGTGCCTGCGTCTGCGAGGCCGTGGCGCCTCCCGCCTGCAGCTCACGCCTCCCTTCTCCCCCGCCCGCCTCTCACCGTCCGAGCCGCACGTGTACACCTCCTCTAAGACGCACTCGCCGTGCGCGCCTCCCTCCCCTCGTGAGGCTCAACTACTGCCCGATATAATCGCCCTCCCCTTTTCCCCTCTCTCTCCTCCCCTGTGGAGCTGAACCGAGCCCTCCCTTGCTCTAGAGCCCTCCCGGGCTGCTGCAGAGAGGAACAGGTTATGGCTCCTCGGGGACTCTGGCAGCAGGGTTACCGTAGAGTGGTCGCTACTGTCCAGGCTCCCCACGCCCCCCGGGGCTACCCGACCCCCTTCCGGGGGTGGTGCACGAGATTAATTGCTCGAGCAGAGCAAACAGGGTTGCAGCAATCCTAGGAGCTCCGGTGCCCGCCGGGACCGGCTCCTGCAGGGCTCTCTCGGGCGGGCGGGTGGGTGGGTGGGGGAGGCGGCGGCGGGGGCGCAAGGCCGACCTGCAGACGCTGGAGACGCGGTAGAGGGAAACCTGAGAGTTCCGCGGCCCCGCCGCTGTGAGTTGAGCTTTTGATGTTCTGGAGCCTTGCCGCTTCGCAAGGCTTTCTGGTTTTTGTTTTGTTTCCTCCTCTCTGATCGGCTCCCTAGTGTAAACTGCTTTAAAAATGGGGCAGGAGGGAGAATTTTAGAAAAGCAGCAGCTGAGATGTAATCCAGGTACTAGCAGGTGGTGCGGACCTTCTCAGAAGGGCCTCAGCCTGGAGGGTTTGACTCAGCCCCTAGCACTGACTTCCTTCCCCCGCTCTGCCCGCCCCCCCACCCCCACGCTCCCCCCAGGTCATCCCGCATCTGGTTAGGTAGGGCCTGCTGGGGGTTAGGTCCACAGCAAATCCTGTTTGGAACAAAGCCAGTTCTGTTTAATTAAATAAATACACACCCACCGTGTGCAGGACCTGTGCCAAGTGCCAGCCAGAGAACAAAACAAAACAACCAAAGAAAAAATGTGTAAGATCCAGCCCCCAGCTTTCAAGGAACCCTAAATCAAAGTGGAGCCAGATCCTTAGATAAACGCCTGTTGAGCAGCATCTGTTCTAAAAGTCACGGTTTTGCAGAATGTGCATTATGCCCTCACCGCTCACAATGTGGGCCACGGCAGCAGGAGCATTGCCTGGGAGCTTGCAAGAAATTCAGGCTCTTAAGATTCCAGCCAACGGAGTCAGAACGTGCATTTTTAACACACCCCCCTGGAGACTAGTGTGCACATTCAAGGGCATGAAGCATGCCCCTTTCAAGTCTGTCCCAGTGCCTCCAGCCCATCACCATCTGCCTGGTTCCTCTTGGGCTGAGTAAGCAGGGGTCATTTTGCTTGTGTTAGCCTGGCATAGTGGCACAGATATCAGGGACCCGAAGGGCCAGTGGAGGGAGAAGTGTCACGAATTATTTTCAGCATCCTTGTTTCCGTGCCCACAAGGATACTGAAGGCATGAACACAAGACTAATTGCAGTGGAAACCCCCAGAGAAAATGCAATGGGAAAGGCTGGCGTTGTTGGCCTTGTAGAGAAGAGCCCAGGGCTCTGTTTTGTCTGCAGAGATGCCCCGCCACTGAGGCTCACCCTCCACGTCGGTGACCTGTGTACCGGGTAAGCCTGCCATTGACGGAAGAGATGCTTTTCATACTTCTGCAGAATCTTCTTCTCATTGACTCAGCTGTACGAGGATGCATTTATCAATAGCAAATAGAAGGCCATAGGACAGTGTTAAATATGTCACGTAGAAAGCTAGCCAAGGGCTCTTGGCATTGAGTCTGAGGCGAAGAGGAAAGTTAAAGCGGTAAAATGTTGTCGGCTGGTCCCAAAGCCAGCGTTAGGGCCACACTGATTAAAGCAACCCCCAGTGAACAGAATGGCACCTCATTGTTCGGATTTCGAACTGTCCCAAAACCTTTTCTGTGGAGTTCACCTGGGGCTGCTGGAAACGGAAATGTCTGAATCTGAACCAGGCCAAGGGGTTGCCGAGTGTGTCTTTAAACATCAGCTAGCCCCTTTAACAGAACACTTCTTCGCTCCGACATCTGTCACCTGCCTTCAGCTAATAGAACCCTTGGAATAATTTCGCATGCACAAATGGGTTCCTTTTATTTGACAGTTTAAAAAGCAGTCTGTTTGATATTGTACTTTTTGCTTCATTTAAGCAGCGCCCCTCACCAAACAGCCTCTGCTGAAGCTCCAGAGGCTCACCCTGCAGACGGAAGGATTGGGTTTGTGTACTTTTCAGATTCGAAGCATTCGGGAGCATTTTCTAAGTCAGCAAGGCCATCAGGGCACATGGAAAAGGCAGCTCCCGGTTTCTCTTGGGCCCCGGGGCTGGCTTCAGGGGCACTGAGTTCACATTTTCTCCTGATGAGACGGGAGGGACTGTTCACACAGCCAGTTTTCCCTGTCATGGAAGGAAGGCTCAGTGTCAGGGATGGGTACGATGATATTTTTCTTAAAAAAAAATATTTTCTACAACATGAAGAGCCTCACCATTTAATTCATCTTCTTACTCAGTGTTTTCAAGTTTGCTGGAATGACCTTCCCTATGAATTCTAATTCCTCCTGCTCTGCCTTCCAGATGACTGGATCAGGCAGCACCAGCCAGGGCAGCCGTCCTCAAACTCGAGGGTGTGTCAGAATCCCCTGGTGGGGCTTGTTAAAACTCAGATGGCTGAGCCCCAGCCCAGGGTTTCAGCTTCGGGAAGCCTGGGCTGGGGCCTGAGAATCTGTATTTCTAACACGTTCCCAGGTGATGCTGATGCCCCTGGCCCAGGGACCGCGCTGGGCTAGCTTATGCCAAGGTGAGAGTAGAACAGCCGACATCTGCTTCAGGGCAGCTGAAGACGCCCCTTCGGTGTAAGGGTTATTTTGAGCAGAAGGCAAATGAGAAGAAACACCTTCAAGAAAGGCTCTCTGCCCTTCCCCCATTTACCTAAAAGCAGGACAGGAATTTGTAGAGCTGTCCCTCCCTTCTCTCCCCACCAGGAAGGACAGAAGTCAATCACTGGTGACAACTCCAGATCCTTATCAGCCCAGAGACAGCACCAGAGGAATCTAATAAACCTTGTTCAAACTACCCCTTATCTACCAAGTTTCCGAGTAGATTTGCCTTCCCACAACTAGCCCTGGAAGTTCCGTCTTTTCCCTTAGCCGACAGTTCTCTAAACGACGTGCTGTTCTTTTGTGAAGATGCTATGTGAGCCCACGCTCTACCCAGCTCTGTGCGCTGCTCATCGCTGGGTGCTCCCATGGAGGTGCATGACGCACACGTTAATAAACTCCCGTTTGTTTTCCTCTTGTTCGCCTGTCTTGTTGGTCGAGCTCCCAGGGCCCCAGACAGCGAACCTAAGGTGGGTGGAGGGGAAACAGTATTGCCTCCCCTGCACTCGTCTGTCCAGAGAAGCTTGTGTCAAGGGCAGATACTCAGGTACCTGGGAGCAGCCGCAGTCTCAAACACGGCTGCCCCCTGCCAGAGGGAGGAGAGACCTGCCCTGGCAGTCGAATCCTCTGGCCCGGAGGCGATGTGCTCACCACCGCTCACCCTGCTGTGGTCCCACCGAACCACCCGGAGACTGGGAAACGCTGTTCGTCCCCTGCTGGCTGAGACCTGACCTTTGCGGTTGACGCCCGATGATCAACATCGCAGAGCAAACCTTGTTCCTCTTCCTTGTGCTCCGGGGCCTTTCCTGCCTGCCCCTGCCCCCTCCCCAGCACAGCTGATCCTGCTTTTTTCCAAGCCCCCGGCATGCATCTCCATTAGAGCGCTCCCACCACGTCATGCAGCTGTGTGATATGAATGAGAGTGTCTGTCTCCTCGTTGGCCTCCTGCGTCAGGGACGTGTCTTACCCCCAGCTCTGAACAAAGTGCTCCAGCCCATTGGGTGCTTCATAAATGAAGTCCTTATGGAATGGATAAGTGACCACACTTTGGCTGCAATGTGAACAAAGATAAAGAGCTGTTGCCCCTGTTAGGTGGTGCCCACTCTCACCATCATTTCAGCACCACCCCAAGTTTTCGTTCACCTCACTGTCAAGGCCACCAGCGACCTGCAGACAGAACCCAGCAGGACCTGACAGTCTTTTGTTTTTTAATATTTTACTTATTTATTTTTAGAGAGAGAGGAAGGGAAAGAGGGAGAGAAACATCAATGTGTGGTTGCCTCTCGTGCACCCCTTACTGGGGACCTGGCCCAGGCATGTGCCCTGACTGGGAATCAAACTGGCAACCCTTTGGTTTGCAGGCTGGCACTCAATCTACTGAGCCACACCAGCCAGAGCAGAACCTGACACTCCTGAACACACCCTTCTTACGAAAGCCACATCCTTATCTTCCTGGACAGAGCATGCTTACGGTATTTCTCTTCCTTCTCTGGCCAGCTCTTCCCTGGGCCCTTGGGGCCTCCGTCCTAGGCTATCATTTCTCATCACTCTTTATCCCTCTCTCCGGAAGTGCTCATCAGCTCCCTGGCTGAAATTACTGCATTTTGCCATGTACGATGTGCACCCCTGTTTTTGTGCACATCATACACGGGACTATTATTCCCATTTTTATACCCATGGTATGGAATCATTATACCCACATATAATGTGTATCCTTATCTTTCCCTCAAAAATTTGGGTGAAAAAGTGCACATTATACACAGCAAAATACGGTATTTGCTCTCTGGTATTGACTGAAGTCAGGAGCTGGAGCCTCCTCAGGAGTTCTGGCCTGCATGTTGGGGGGCTGCCCAAGCCAGGGCCTGGGCCTCGTGCTCGCCTTCCCACCCCTCCAGTCCACTGCCAACGGACCAGCCGCAGATCGGCCCCTGTCCCGCTGTCCCCATTGACACCTCGGGCTCTGCCCTCACCGGGACCCTGCAGCAGCCTCCTTAACCAGTGTCTCTAACCGCAGTCACACCCCTTTCTCCACCAGCAGCTGGAGTAATCTTCCTGAGGAAAGAGAAATCCGATTACGTCTGTTCCTTCTATAAACCCCTCGGGGGCTCCCTGCGGCTCACAGGCTAGACTGCCAGCCCCATAGCTTGGTGCACGAGATCCCGCGTGCAGGAGTCACCCGGGGAGCTTTCCCACCACGGGGCTGGGAACTGGGCACTAGTGTTTTCTCCAAGCTGGAGCCAGGCTGCCAAACCACCGCTCTAGACCTGGCCCCTCCAGCCCAATCTGCCACCCAGTTTTCTTGTTCTACAGAGGTCACCCTTGTGCCATTTCCCTGGGACATGCCTTCCCACCGCCAAAGCCCCTTGTGCCTGGTGGTATGGACTGAATGTTTGGGTCCTCCCACCCCCACCACCAATCCGTACGTTGAAGCCTATTGCCCAGGTGATGGTGTTAGGAGATGGGATATTTGCGAGGTGATGAGGCCGTAAGGCCATAGGGATCTTAGGCCCTATGATCGGATTAGTGCCCTTCTAGCAGACGCCCCAGAGAGCTCTGTCCTGCGAGGGCACAGTGAGAAGGCGGATCTCACCAGATGCCAAGTCTGCCAGTACCATGATCTTAGACTTCCCAGGCAGCAGAACTGTGAGAAGTAAATGTGTATAAGCCACCCCATTTATGGTATTTTTGTCATAGCAGCCAGAACAGACTAAGATTCCTAAGTCTTCCTTCTGCTTCCAGTCTTAGAGGAGATACCCCTTCCTCTGAGGAGCCTTCCAGAACCACTACACCATGCCACAGCCACTCATCCTGACAGGCAAGCCAACTAGCTCATCGGGTGGCTCATTCCTAATAGAGACAGGTGGGGGCGGGGGTGTGCCATGGTTGTTTCCTGCCCGGGTCATCTCCTGGTCACTGACGGGGCCAAAGAGCAGAAGAAAGATATTCACACAGGCTGAAACCGGGCTTCCCTGAAGTCAAGATATGCAGCTGCTACATGCTATGTAAGTGCGTTTCTCGGATTCCTTGGACTCAACATGGAAATGACTGATCCTTTTGCTCCCCATTAGTTTGGAAAACGTTTACTGTGCAGCACTCTGCCACACCACAAGCCTCTGCAGAGTGTACCAGTGAAGACCAATCTACTGTGTCACCCAGAACTTCTAGAGTGACTTAAAAAACAAGCAGTTTCTTTCTTTTATGCAAGAGTCCCCATAGTGCCATGCAGAGCCAGTAAGCTCTGCTCCTTACCATCACTCAGGGACCCAGGACCCTGCTACCTTGTGGCTCTGCCATTCCCCAGGGCACTGTCATTAGCTACATGGTCAACTGGTTTACACCTGCCTTGCAGTCAACCAGAAGGAGTGCCCAGGGCTATAAATCCCAGACACACCCCATAAGACTTCTCATAGTCCATTGGTGGAGATGTAGTCACGTGACCACACCTAACCAAGGAAGGCTGGAAAATGCCTAGCTGAGCAGCCTGTGTCCAAGAGAATCCTGTTACTGTGGAAGCAGAGGACGAGGGATTTGGTGGGTAACTATCAACCATCATCGCAGGTGTAGAATTGTGACTCAAGGAGACTAAGTGACCTGTCCAAGGTCCCCAGATAGTAAGTCACAAGTCCAAGCCTCCACCCCAAGGTGCAGACCCCTGAGGAGCCTCCACCCACTGCCCCTCTTGTCTTTTGAGAGTAAAGGCAGGTGGAGCTGACCACAAGGGGCGGTAGGAAAAGTTATTTGGCAAAGGACATGGTACAAAGGTGCCTCCAGTCTACATCCATGCCGATTTTCTGCCATGGGCTTGGCCTCTCCAAGCCCGGTGGCCGCCATGACATCACACGCAAGCCAGAGTTTCCTCTGTGATGGGTGTATGGCACAGCCAAAGGCTGCGGCAACCTGTGTTTTCGTTTTTCTGTGAAAGTGATCGATTTTGTTTTCACATTTCTTTCTAATGGCTTAGGCCTCAAAAGCCCCAGCCTGTCTGCCTCTCTGGAAGGGTCTAGAGACATGGGTAGAAATGACTGTCACTCCAGGAGACAAATGGCAAGTGCTGGGAGAGAGAGCAGACAGAGTGTGGGGGAGAGAGGTGACTCGCAGCCAGGGGAATCAGTAAAAGCAGTTGAGACTGCTGGGACAAACGTGTGTCCCACTCAGGGGCACGTCCTGTGATCCCCTCCACACCAGAAGCCACAAGGTGAGCCTCCTGCTGGCCCTGTGCTTCGTCAGGGAATGTGTTAGGTTTTGAGTTTGAACGAGACACTTTGGTGGCTCCTATACACGTCTTCCTTCTAATGCCCATGCAAGGAAGGGGCAGCCAGGGCTGGGAAGACAGCAGAGGACTCAGAGCTGAGGGCAGCAGTGCTGTGCTGTGAACACGGGCTGCTGCCTGGGAAACCTGAGCAGCTCCCTGCGGCATCTGGGCAGAAATGGGGCCCAGTGTCCAGAAAGCGAGGGCGGCCAGCTTGGGCAGCTGTCTGCAGGAGTGCGCCAGAGAGCCGGCCAGCACTTGCAGGACATACCAGCTCTTGTCTCCAACCAGAGAACTGGGCGTCCTTTGGTTCGGTTACCCAGATAATATCGGAAACTCAGAGTCAAGCAAGGTAACAATCACAACTCGATTCAGGCCCTCGGGAAAGATGCCTTAGTCCCCACCAAACTCTGTCACTAGCCTAGGGCTTTGCTATCGGCGCTCTAGCTGCCCCCAGATCTCATTAGTGAAGATTATTTCTCACTCAAAGGGAGTCCAAACCGGGTGCGTTAGCGGGTAGCTCTTCTCCAGGTGGTTCATCCAAGTCCCTGGCTACATCTTCAGCGCATGGCGTGCAGGGCTGCCAAGCTCGTCTGCGCCAAAACAGCAGAGGAGGAGAGACATGGAGAACCCCAAGTAGAAGGGTTTTATGGATCGGACCTGGATGTGGTCACTTCATTCCACCCCCGTTCCATGGGTTAGAACTCAGCCACGTGATCGCGGCTGCGCGGAAGGCTGGAAATGAGGTGCAGCTGTGACGGGAATTGGCCTGGTGAGAGGTCTCTGCCATGCACCTGCAGCCTTCTTCCCAGGGCCTCGACAGAGCCATCAAAACAATGTATCACAGCTCTCTCTCCTGGATGCCCCGCAGTGTTCCAAGCACTTTGTATCTGTTGACCCATTTAATCCTCCGGACAGCTCTGTGAGTCGAGGACCCTTATAACCCTCACTTACAGATGAAGGACCCAAAGCTCTGTGTGGTTAAGTAACTTGCCCAAAGCCACACAGCCTCGCAAGCGACAAAGCTGGGACTCAAAGCCAGGCAGGCTGGGTCCAGAATCCCTGCTCTTATCCGTCCTGCCTCAAGAACGGGCCTTGCCTTTACAGATGGGGAAATCGAGACCCAGAAAAGACATGCTTCTCTGTTCCAGGTGCAGAGCTCGGCCTCGCACGCACACACAAGCACACACTCGACACACGCATGGATGGAAGGCTCTGCCTTTGTACACAGTTGAGAGTGTTTTTAAAATACCGAGCACGCTGTCATGCTGGATACTAAATTTCGCGTGGCCCACCATCCTCGCGCTGCGGTAAGGATCAACGCAGACTCCGCCCATTTGAAAAGAAATTAGCCAACTAGTTTTGGGAATTAAAAAGACAAAAAGGCCCCAGAGGGGATTTGCCACTGGGTTACATAATAAAGTGCCCCCCAAAGTAATACTAATACTTTAATGGCTGTTATGCAATGCTGATGGGTCTGTGTGACTCAGTGTTTGAAATTAATTTAAAGGATTTCTGATGAATGTCTTTGGCTGGCTCTGGGCCTCTCCGTTCTCCCTCCCCCATTTTTAAACATGCTCTGAAGGCAAATGCCCCAGCGGATTCTTACCTGCAGGGTGGGGGTACTTGGCAGGGGGTGGGGGGGGGACACAGATACTTCAGCAGATAGCCAAGGAAAGAAAGAAAAGAGCTTTTGTGATCCACACAGCTGTACTCCCCCCTCCCCACCCCAATGCTCCAACAGCCCTGCCCCGGCCACGCGCCTCTGAACAGTAAGGGCCGTTCAAGCTGAGCACATTCTAATCCCTCGGGCTGCTAGTAAATAATAATGTATAAACTTATTATTAGGATTCTGTTTCAAAGGCGAGTGATCAAAGGGCGGTTAGCAGACAGCCAGGACGGTCAACTTTAGAACCCTCCTTTTGAATGCGCCCTTCACAGCTTCCCTCTGTGGATCCGGACATCTTGCCTTTTGGTTCCACCAGGACCTTCTCTCTGTCACCTCCCAAATGGGGGGTCAGGGGAGGGAAGTCCTGCAACCACTTCTCAGCTTCTCAGTATCGCTCTCTGGTTTGCACAGAGGGAGCCCAGGGGGAGCCCTTCCTCTCTGAGGGAGAGCGAGGGAGCATCTGGCCTTGAGGGGACACACACCTTCAGGACATCTGTGCCCTTGAGCAGCCCTTTCATAAACGGAGCCCCTGTGACCTGTAAGAGCGGGAGCCTTTCTGAGACAGCAGTAATTTTCTCCCTGCCACAAAGCATTAATATTCAGCAGCCAAGTTTTATAACGAAGAACCACGTGCTGATTTCCAGAAGCCTTCACCGCAGAACCAGGGAAGAAATTCGGGAGGCTGTGGCCTGCCTGGGAAGGAATCACTGCTGGCCAGTCCTGGCCACTCTCCTGTCCTCTCTGTGCTTTGTTCCCCACTGCCCTGAATCCCATCAAGTTTTAAAAGCCTCATCTTGTATGTCCTGATGTCTAAACTCCTACCAAACCCCACAGTTTCAACCAGGGTAAAAGCTGAAATGGAGGGGCTCACTACTTTTGGGGTGCAGATGAGTGCTATAGACCCTGCCCCCCAGGAAAGGACACAAACTGTACACCCCGGGGTTTGAATACAAATTCTGGAGGACAGCAACCCTTCTCCCGAAAACTACCTTCTACGGGCCTTCGAGAACCTCTGGTTTAAAGCAACTCTTCACGCCACGGCCAAGACCCCACCCAGGACTCCTTCTATTTTAGAAAGACACTGAAAGACCAAACAGCCTCAGACGCTCAGGGACGTGATGAGCAAGGTCTCACGCCCTCTCCAAGGAGAGAGGGAAAATGCTCATGCGGACGCTGAATGAGTTTAGACATCCCATGTTCACATCGACTTGGGAAACACTTCACACTGCGACCCACTTTGGGAGGTCTGCAAGGCGTGCGAAAGGCCCCAAGCGGATCTTCGACGATGAAGTTCTTTTATTTTGTTGAGACCCCACATTTCCCAAACTTACGTGGCCCCGGAACCCTCGGAGCACCTGTCACACGTTAACATCCCCATGGAACGGGTGTTCTGGGGAAGGCTGATGTTGCCTCAACCCTGCATTTTACAGGTGAGGAAACTGAGACCCCGAAAAGGGGCACGCCTTTCCCAGGGTCACAGTGAGTCAGTCGGGGAGCCAGGCCTCAGTCTCCGGGCTCGTGGTTGTTTCCATCCTGCAAAGGGCCAGGGTAAAGGGGTCTTCCCTGAGCACCGAGGGGCGGCGCTGCCCAACTGATCAACTCTGTCTGAGTCCCTGAGGACGCAGGGCACTGTCAGTGTCCCAGGTTTAATGCTCAACACCCACCTCGGGTCATCACAGCCACAGACCCCAGCCCTGCTGTGCGGTGCAGTTTGTGCTTGTTAGGGGGGCCCAGGCAGGACCAGCCTAGTGCAGGCTGCAGAAGGGGAACCTGGGGCCCAGGCCTGGCTCTCAGGGACACTTTGGATCAGTGACCCCACCTGCCATCACCAGGAACCCTGACAGGCCCTTCCAGGAGTGCCGACAGCTGCTACCCCTCCCAGCCCCAGCAGGTACCTTTGTAACCAGTGAAGCCAGCTCAGGTCCCCTGGGACGTGGGCAGAAAGGCCGAAATTGTGCCAACTGCTTCAGAGTGAGCCTCCTTCGGGCTTGTTTAAAAGCAGCAAATGATGGGCTCTGTCCCCCATCACTGCTCCAAAGCCTGGTTGGTAGCTAAATGGGGACACCCCCAACAACTTCCCAAAGTCCTGCCCCTTAGAGCTGCAGCCCACCCCGAAGGACCCCCGCTGGTGGCATTTCCCCGAATGAGCCTCTCTTCAGCTTCCTAAGACGTTGGACTCCCTGCTAAAGACACAGTGCTCACGCTGCGATCATTTGCTCAGGAATCACAGGGTGCAAGGGTTGCTGAGAAATTGAAAGAAAAGGTCTGAGGCATTTCTCTCTTAAAAAAAAAACAACAGCTCTCCTTGTCGTGCTTCTATGATGTGGAAAATCTATGCTTTACTATGTGTGGGGAAAGACTGGAAATAAAAACAGATCCTTTGATGGAAAGAAAAAACAGTGCCTTTGGTGCGTCCTGGGCTGTTCCCCACGCAGTGGGCTGAGTCCCTGTTTTTGAATTTTTTTTCATTCGTTTTCAAAAAAATTTTTTGAATGTTTTTGTCCCCACCCCAACCCCATTTAGAAACTGAAACCCTGCCCGCTAATGTACAAAGTTAGGAGATAAGGCCTCAGGGAGGGACTAAAGGAGGTCACAAGGGTGGAGCCCCCGTGAATGGGGTTGGTGCCCTTACAAGAGTCACAAGACAGCCCACTTCCTCTCTGTGGTCTGCCACGTGAGGATGCATTTGCCTGGTGATTAGTGATGTCGAGCACATTTTGATGTGTCTGTTGGCCAACTGTGTGTCCTCCGGGGGGAAGTGTCTATTCAGGTCCTCCGGTTCCCTTTAGTAGAGAGAAGGGCTCCAGTAGAGGCACCGAGGCCCCCACAACAGCCCCACCCCCACCCCTGTGGTGTCTCTCTCCCCTGGGCCCCCTGTCTGGATGTGTCAGTGTCTAGCCCCCGGGAACATGCCAGCAGCCAGCAAGCCTACAGGAGGCAATTCTCAAGGCAAGAGGCACAAGGAGAAGTCCCAAGTCAGGAGGAGGCAGTGTACAGTAAGTACTGCCCCGGGACTGGAACCCTGGGGAAAAAAGGCACCCTCGTCAGGTGTCTGCCTCCCAGGGGCCCCTGTGTTCCACCCCACTCCTGTCTAGCCATCCTCGTCAGACCCCACACCCCCGGCACTGTCCATGCTGTCCCCCGACTCCCGCCACCTATTTTTCTGTAACTCCGAACCAAAAGAGGCAAACCCACCACGAAGTGATGATGCAGAAGGCAAAGAGCAGGGTGAGAGTCCGCAGACTTGAACTTCCATCTCATGTGGGCCTCACAGGGCCGGTGGGTCTGAGAGCGTCTCCTCATCTCTTCAAGCCTCGGTTTCCTGGCTCTGAACCCAGGCCTGATCTGTCCACTGAGCCCTGACCGCCTACCGGAGCCTCTCATGCACCACACGCCCCGGAGCACAGAAAGATGAGCCACTCGGCTTGCAACCGAAGGGGGCACATGCTGTGTCCCCAACCTGGGTTTCCCTCTTTCGTCCACTCAGCTCTGGGCGCTGGGCGTGGTCTGCCATTAGGGGCCTCACTGCTATCCTTCAGGTTGGTCTCGGTTTCCACATTCATTCCTTGGAGCTCCTCATGAACTTGCTCTGCCTTCTGCCTCTGGGTGTGTCCACACTGAGTTTCTGTCTCTCATCCTCCACCTGGCTCTGCCCCTCTGTTGGATTGCTGTGCAGACTGAGCCCACCCCTGACTCTCCTTGAAGGAGGGGTTGATGAGTTTTGAGGGCAAGACAAGATCACACATATGGAAGCCCAACCTTAGTCGGCCTCTGGTACACAGAAGGTGCTCAGGGGAACTACTTTCCTCCTGCTTTGTCTCCCCATGTCCTCGCTCTCCAGGCTTCTGTCATCTGTGAGTGACCCACAGGAATGCCATTCCCTTTGCAGAACTAGATCTGGTACTGGTTATGCCAGAATAACACCTAAACGTCATCTCATAAGCCATTCTGCTTGACGGGCAGGGGCTGCCCCGAGCCCCGTGCTGAAGCTGAGGAACAGGAGTGTAGGTCCAGCGGGAAGGAACACCAGGGCAGACCCACAAGACCCACAAGGTCTCCCCAGGGCGTGGAGGGACCACACGCTACGTGAGCAGTTGCAGTTCCTGCACATGTCCCAGTTGTGGCCTTGCCTCTGTCATAAACTGTGACAATAGGAAAGTCACTTCACTTTTGGAACCTTAATTTCCTCATCTCTAAGTGATGGAGGAGTCTCTGCCAGTTCCACAAGTCACTTTGAGCCCCTCACATACTCAATGGCCACTCCAGAAGGGACAGAGTGCTTTGGGAGTGACCTTTTGACCTCCAATCCACCGCAGGCCTGGTCAGGCAGCCCTGTCAGTGAGTCCTTCCCCCATCCCACCCACCGCGCCCCAGGACCCCACTTCTAGGCAGCTTCCTGGGGTTGGAGTCTCACTTTTATTCCTAATGGTAGGCCTGCTGACTCAGGCTTCAAACCCCTAAATTGGGAAATGTTCAACTGCAGATTGTTTACATTGTGTATTCAGAGTATGAAGTGGTGTTTGAGAAGTGTTACCATGGCAACAGTGAAGTGAGGAGGCAGCTAACTACGAAGAGAAATGGTCCAATATTAACACGCACAAGCTACGCTCTTGGCCTGCTGTAAAGGAAATATCACGCTACTGGGCAGACAGCCACTGCCCATGTGCCTGCTCTTCGTTTTAGAAACTGGAGAAGCTGTCTCTTGGGTCTAGTTTGTTAAAGGATTGTGGCAGATTCTGAGGCTCCCTGACTTAGGGGCTGAGGTCCCTCCCGGCTGTAAGAGCTGATGCCTTTCGGCCGATGGTTCTCAAACTTTGTTGACTGGTGACCTGCTGGATCGGAGATTCCGTGGTCCACCTGCCCCGACCCTCCCAATTACCAGTGGAAAAGGCACCATGTGATAACATGCAATGTCACCACCCAGGCAACTTGGAGGGAGTCACAGGTGCGTGTTCACCTCTGCCTTTGCAACAGGGATGTGGACAATTTGCCAGTGAACCCTCACACCTATAACGTTGGCGTCATCTAGCTATTGGAAGTGACAGGCTCCTCAGACGGTTGATGCAAATAGGCAGCACAGCATACCACAGGGTTAACCAAACGGCCACCGACTCCACGGCCCCTGGTGAAGCTGACTCCAGGCAGCGCCAATAGGGTGGTGGCAGTGCAGATCCTTCCCCGAAGTCGCAGGATTCCCAGCCATCTCTGTTGCCAAGAGTGGGGTGGCAGCCAGATTTCTTGGTAGAATGCTGAATTAGAGTCCTCAGTCTCTCCAGCGATAGGCTCATTTGACCTTAGTGACACCAGACATTACAAAGCCTCCATTCTCATTTATTAAGTAACTTTGGTCATGGAGTGATGACAACCTTTGAGGCGGTGTGCCCTCTGCCTAGGGGGGCGTGCATGTTTGTGTCAGGAGGTCCCCAAGCCCCTCCCATGGGCTGCAGGTCACTGAGGATCACGGGCATGTCAAGTCAAGCAGTGTGGTTTGCCTGTAGCTCTGCTGCTCCCTCCCCGGAGCCCCAGTCACCTGGCATGGCGGTGTGGTGGTGTGGGCACGCGGCAGTGTGGCTGTGTGGTGTGGTGCTGGCAAGCTCTAGTCCCCTGACCCAGTCTGTGGGTCAGCTGCATCAGAGTCACTGGGGAGTGCTGAATAACTTTCTTCCTGGGATGGAACTCTGAAAATTCTGATCTGCAAGGCCAGGGACAGAGCTTAGGGATCCACATTTTCAAGAATGTCTTCAGAAGGTGACAAGCAGCAGATGTGGAAGCCCTGGGCTCTGTGGACTTCAGCCACCACATCTTCCCTGGCCTGGCTGGGAGAGCCCAGGACCTCAGTTTCCCCATCAGTGTGCTGAGGGGGAGATGCCCGCCTCCCAAGGGATGTGAGACACAGGATGAAAACTATAATTCTCTCAGCTCAGCATGGTCCCTGTAGGTCCCTGGCAGGGTTGCTTTGGAAGCAGTGAGGCCCCGGAGGGCCCGAGGGGTGGGTGCACAGGGGCACTCATTGACTCCCATTATAACCTACATGTACATTACACAGGCTCCTTCAGGCGGATCAAATGCTTCAGAGTTTTCCTTAAAAAGTCTATTAAGGGGCAAAAGAGACCATGAATCGGAGTGAGGACCGGTGCTCCAGCCCCAGTTCTGCCGTTAGCTGCGCCCACTGGCTGTGTTGTTTCCTCTCTAAGCAGCAATTCAAGGTCTTTAAAATGGAAATACTAATCCTTACCTCACAGGGTTTTTGTGAGGATTGAAAAACAAATCTACCTTAAAATCCCTTTCAGATGAATCCACACACGAATAAAACAAATGACTGGATCAAAATGGGAGAAAGTGCAGAGAACAGTTGGCCCGGTGCCTGGGGACAGAGGAGGCCCCTGCTCCTGGCCAGCCAGCGTGGGGCACTTGCAGCTGGACGCGCATTAGACACCCTGGGTAGACAGGACAGAGGCTGGCAGTTCTGCTGGGTGGACCGAGGAGCAGCAGCTCCCCACCCCACATCAGGGGTGTCTGGCATCCCAAGCCCGAGATGAGATTCCCCTTGGTCCCATCAAATGAACAGAGCCCAGTTTCAAAGAATTGAAAGGAACAAAATCTTGAGTTGTTGGCAGATCCTGCTTCATGGGCTCAGGGGTGCAAACAGCCTCCTTCCACAGGGGCCATGGCCCAGCTCACCCCATTCCATGCCACTTGAGAAGACACCCTGGCTTTTGCCCTGGGAACCACACCCTGCTAGGTTCAAGACTTTCTCAGAGGTGCGTCTATGTAGCCAGGCCTGAGGTCCAGTCTTGGCTATGTCCACCTCCTGCTCATAACTTAGGCCATGCCCTCAAAGCAGAAATTCTTCAGGTATAGTTCACAGACCACCAGCAGCAGCAGCACCTGTTAAAAATCACTTGTCAGAAATGCAATTCTTGGGCCCATCCCAAAAGCCCTGGGGGTGGGCTCTGCAATCTGTGCTTGAACAAGCCTTGCAGGTGATTCTGCTGAGTGGCAGTGTGAGAACTCCTGCGCTGGGTTCAAGCCTCCTTGGTCTGGTTGAAGTCCAGCCCCTGCCACATCCTGCATCCCAGCTGGTGGGGGAAGGGAGGGCAGAGGAGAGCATGGAGGAGCCCTGCCCAACTTTCTGAGGCCTAGACCAGCAAGTAGTTCACAGTCCACTGGTGAGGACATCACATGGCCCCACCTATCTGCAAGGGCTGGGAAACGTCATCTCTAGTTATGTGGTCACCCGGGCAGCTGTAGCTCTGTGACTGATGGCAGGAGAGAACAGATTTGGGTGGACCACTAGCACTTTCTGCTACATAGTTCCCTCGTCACCTTGGCAACACAAGATGGGGTATTGAAGCAGGTCAGTCAGCAACTGTGAACTTGAGGTTTCTGAACTTGAAGGCCTTACAAGGGAGGAAAGTGGCTGGAGGGCTAAGCCAAGGCTCTCTGTTCTTAGTCCAGCTCTGACTGCCCCTTTTGGCAGCCCCCATCCCCAGCACACTGTCCCCAGTGGAACTTCTCCACTGTGGCATTCCATACTTTCTTGATTTCCTCCTATCAATTTTCACCTGTCCCATGTCTCATTATTCCAGGGTCCTTTTTATCAACTCTTACCTTCCCTGTATTCTGTTATGCTAGGCGAAAGCTGGAAAGAAGGATTTATGCAGGTTCTGGTGGCATTAATACAAGCCCAGGGTCCTCATCTAAGCAGGTGTTAGGACCAGTCCTGCTCTGTTCCTCAAGCCACAGGTGGAATATCATGGCACGTTCATTTAGAAAGGAATGCTGACAGTTTAAAACACATTCAAAGGAGGGTAACAGTGATAGTGTTGGTATCTTAAAACTCTGGGGAATTATTTGGCTTGAAGAAGAAGACCGAGAAGTAAAAGCCATAGAGATTACCCTCAAACATGTGAAAGATGTTCATACAGAGGAACTCAACCCATTCCACGTAGCCAACAAGGATCAGAGCACCGGATGTAAGTAAGGTACAGGGAGAAAGATGTGGATTCCGTAACACAAAGACAAACATGGAGGGGTAACCAATGGTGGGCTTGCAGCAGTTACCTTGTGGAAAAGTAGGCTCGTTGCTGGAAGTATCTAAGTAGAGAAAACCCCGTCTCTCTAGGATATTGTAGAATAAATGCTTGGAACTAGGAGAACTTGGAGTCACTCTCAACCATAAGAGTCTCTGGTTCCAAAACGTGTTTGCTGATGACCCTGAGCTGTTCACTTAACCCCTCTGCATCTCTGTTTCCTTATGTATAAATGTGGGAGTCTCCGCCTCATGTACCTCAATAGAGGTACAGCCAAGGTCAAGCAACAAAATAGCAAAAGGCCCTTGTAATTGTAAATAGTAGTCAAAGGCACACCCAATGATGATGACAATGATGATGATGATGATGATGATGACAACAACGAGCATCTACTACTTCTGTAATTTACAGAGAAGTCTTAGGAACCCAATGCCTCTAATAATCATAAAGAGTGACCTAGATTGGACACTGTAGGCATGAAAGATTATCAGGGGGAAAGAAGATGGTATTTTCACCTAAACAGGGCATTGGGAAACATCTCAGGTCGCATACCCTCTCTGCCTACATTTGTGACCGAGCCTGGGAGAGACCATATCAGCTGGAACTCTGCGGGGCAGGTGGCACATGGTGTCCAGGCTCTGTCCCTGAGTCAGAAACTCACCTGGCATTGGGGTTGATGGATTAAGATTCTGCCGGCCTTCAGCTCATGCTCAGGAAAACCCCCTCCTCATGCTAGCCCAGCTTCATTTCACTTATCTTTTTAAGTTCCCAACCGGGTGGGGGGTTGGGAGGACACACTTGTACGTGTTTCGAGGTGCCTTTGTTTCAGAGTGGGCTTCGAATGATGCTGCGGTGCAGAACGGGCCATTGTCAGCGGATCAGTGCAGGGCTGACGTCTGCGGGCCTATTGTCTGGACTGCTTTAACTGCCCAGGAAGAGCTGGCTTGCTGGCCATTGTTAGGACTCACTTGACCGAAAAGCACAGGGGTGCGGGGGTGGCTGGCCGAGCTCTCTGCCGACCGCCTCACTTTGCTGACTGTGGGATGATGGAGCTGGAGAAAGTTCCAGCCTCTGGCACCGGGTGAGTGCGGCAGAGCGAGAGCTGGTCGGGCTTCTGTTCTCCCCCTGGCTCTTGAAAACCATGTCAACAATGAAAAAACAAAAAACAATTACTCATTCGGCATGTTACTGTCTATTCTATCGGATTCCCGATGTTCCCTGTTTCTAGTATCAATTAGTATTATCTGGGGCCCGTAGAGCACAGGGTGACATTTGAGAAAGCATGACATTTGCAATATTTTTGTTACGTTCGTTTCTGCCACCCAGAAAGATAAAGATGCGTGAGGACATGACACAGACCTGCACTTATTCAGTATTATTCGGGTCAAAACCTTAGCTTTTAATAGGTTCAGTGAGTCTTCTTCACAGATAGAGAGACTGGCTTGCGCATCATCAGAGTCTAGGATTCAAACCCAGGTTTCCAGTGTTCTTTCTATTACAGCATAAATGCTTTCATTCCTTTATTCATTCATTGGGTAAATACCGATTGATACCTCCCCATGCCACACGCACACTGTATGCTGGACACTGTTATAGGAAGCAGTGAATCAGATGAGCAAAGTCCCTGCCCATGGAGCTTGCAATTCTAGTGGGGGGAGATGTGTTTTTCCATACACATGAGTATATTTCCTCATACATGTTGCCTCCTGCTGAGCACTTAGTTCATTGTTAACAAATAGTTAATAAGTGAGTGAATGAATACCCTAACAGTGACCTTGATCCCTGGTTCTTCATTCGCTTTCTCAAGGCCACACCGAGGGCGTGTTCCTGCTAATAACGCCCCCAGACACAAGGGAGGTCCCTTGCAGATGGGTACATTAGCACCGTTCCAGGGAGCGATCTGTAACTTTTTTTCATGAAGCATGAACTTGAAATAATTTCTCAATGGCAGGTGCACCAATTATTTCTCCAAGGAGAAGACAATTTCATCTTCCTATTTTTCATCGGCAACCCCTCCAGCTGCAGTTGGTAATAAGTAGAAATCGAGCAATGAGATCCCAAATTCACACTTAACGGCTGGAAGAGCAGTTTTAGTTGAAAAAGCAGCTGAACGGAACAGGAGCTGGTGAGGTGAGGGTAGGTTTCTGAGACCTACCTGGAGCCAAAGCCAAGGTGAAGATCAGAACAGAGAAGTTTAAGGGGTTTTTGTTTTTGTTTTTGTTTAATTTTAAAATGAAAGTTTAGTATTCAGGGTCTAGGGATCAGTTGTTACTTGTCTCTGTTCAGGCCTCTGCGCCTTCAGAGTCAGGCTCGGTTGTCTTGGCGGGATGGGTTACGCCCCTCACCCGACTTTGGGTCTAGCCCCTACTTGACTTTCTACCCCCACCTCATCTCAGCTGCTGTCCACCTGCTCCTCCCTCACTCAGCTGGTGCCTGCGCTCTCCTGCCGAGACCCTTGCTCTTCCAGAACACACCACTTTCACCCTTGCGCCTCTGCTCAAACTGCTCCCTCTTCCTAGAAAAAACCTTCTCCATCCTTTGAGGACCTGTTCAAACGTCGCCCCCACTGCAAAGCCTTCCTTCCCTTGGACCAGTCAGGACTGGGTCCCCCCTTCCTCTGTGTTCTTCGGGCCGTGATTCATGCCTCTTGTATAGCCTTCAGGCCTCGGGGTGGTGACAGCTCCTGCTGTTGCGCCTTCTTGGGGAGGGCAGTGTTCCTTGTCAGTTCCCTTATGCACCTGCACCTTTACTCACAGGCCCTTTGCCTTCAAAATGTCCATTGAGGACCCTGCCTGATACCCAGTGCAGAAATCCTAAATTCTAGCTGCTACAGAATTCTAGGTAAGAAGATGCAGAGTATCACTCTGCCATAACCAGGGGCCAGCAAACTAAGACCCATAGGCCACATTGTTTATCAATAAAGTTTTATTGGAACACCATCTATTTTTACAAGAAAAGTTTCATGAGAACACAGCCGCACCCTTTCACTTACAAACTGTCCCTGGCTGCTTCCACACAGTTGCCCCAGCCAAGCTGTGTAGCCGAGACAGAGACAGAACGGCCTGAAGAGACTAGAATATTCACTCTCTGGCCCCCTAGGGAAAAAGTTCACCCGTCCTTGTCCTGCACTAACTGTTCATTAACCGATCATCATTTTAACATCCATCTGGGAAGCATCTTCTAGAGATTTCTGCTTCAAAGGTCTGGTTCTCCCTCCTGTCCGCCTTCCATTCTCACTGCTTTCCAATCCATTTGTCACAGGACTTCCAGAAAGATCTTGCCAAAACACCAATTCAACCCTTCCATTTCGCTTTTGGGGGCACCACAGTCCGCAGTCCAGAGTACAGCACCTCTCTCCACTTCCTGCCAGACTCACCAAACTGAGTGTCCGCACCTCCCCAACCTGTTGTGCTGGCTCCTCAGATTCAGTGTGCTATTGATTACATGAGGCACCAAGGATTTGTTAACACTTTCTTAGGGAGAAAACCAAAACACTAAGCACATATGTCCATTTTAGACATGACTGGATTTCAGAAATGTTACACAGAGAAAAAATGAGGCACCTCTGGATTGAGGAGTAACAGTGACCCAGGAGAAGAGCACGAGAGGCTGGTGGCTGCTCTGTGGGTCTGACCACTGAGTTTGGTATTTCCTGGGACCGTAAGGGGCGGGGGAGGGGGAGGCCCGCAGGGAGTCTGGAGTAGGTGAGTGATGTGGCTAGATTTGCTTTTAAAGAGACCACTGTCCAGCCTGTGTGGAAAGATAGATTGAAGAGGGCTGATTAGGAAGGAAAATAAGGCAAAGGGAGCCAGGCAAGGCCTGACTGTGGGGCCAAACACCAAGGCACGGACTTGGAAGAGGCGTCAGAGACGAATGGACTGCAGGTGCTGGCTGAAGAGGCCAAGGGCAGCAGGAGAAGAGCGAGGAGTTGGTTCAACTCCCAGGCTTCTGTCGGGGGAATCTGGAAGATGAGATAGGTGCTCTGACTGAGGAGCCCAGGGAAAACTTTTTATTTCCTGGATCCTTCAGCCCAGCTTCCATTCCTGCCCCCTTGAACAGGTTCCAGGGTGACCCATGTGCCTTGTCCTGATTGGATGAATTTAGTAATAGAGCTCAGAGTCTGGAACTACGCAGGGGGAAAGGCTGGGCCAGAGCTACCCATTGTGGGGAAGGGCTCTCCCTTTTGCTGGAAGGTTGCACCAAGGGTACAGGTAGATGCAGGAGTAAAGACCCCTGGCCCTCCTGAAGGACTGCCTGCAGAATAGTCACCCCAAATCTTCCTAGGGTCGCTGTGTCCCCATCACTTCTCCTCATACCAGTTCTACAAAGTAGGGTGTCAATGGAGGAGACTGAGGGCTTCAGTCGGTGAGCAAAGCACCATCCAGCCCTACAGGGAAGCGTCTTCCCCCCCAGAGCCAGGCACAGTCCCCCTTGTCTCCTCGGCCCTGGGAAAAGAGGATCAGTTTGACAAGAGTAAGGTATGTGTCCTGGGGTTGAGCTCTTTTCTGTTCTGACCTTCCTGGTGGCAGGTGGACGTGGAGAAGGGTAGTCACCACCATCCCCGAGAAATCACAGTGCAGCAGGTGGCAGTGGTTTGGACGCTGGTGAGTTTCCATTCATGGCTGGAGTGGCAACAGAAGCCAAAGGTGTTAGAGGTGAGGACAGGCTCCCCCTCACCTGGTCCTCTAAGGCTTTGTTTCCATGATCAAGACCGGAGAAGCTACAGGAGCAGCAGGCCCCCGGTGGGGATCAAAGGACTGGGTTTGCTAAAGGAGAGCCTCGTTTTCTTTGGGGTTGGTGCAAGTCAGTGGGGGAGGGCGTCTCAGGAGAATGGAAGGGTCCCATTGGATCAGAACGTCAAGGCCAGCTCCTGATAAAGGGTGAGCTGGGGGCTCATTTGAGGTTTAAGTCAAAGAAACCAATAGTGCAAGGGTTGTCCCTCGCTCCATTCAGATCTAAGATCATTACTGCCCTGAGAATAGCCCTTCCCATCTGTACAGAGCTTTGCAATTTGACTTCAAGCCTGTCCACACTCATTTGCTTGTGTGGGAGGCACAGGCCAGGGCAGGAATCACTGCTCTCACATACCCCAATGAGGACCCGGTGACCCTCAGGCTTCTCTGAAGTCCCACAGCTCGGAAGGGATGGAGGGTTTCCAGCCTAGGTGGCAGTTGAGAGGACAGGACATGATCTACTGCAATTGTCTCTCCCCCATACCTGTAATCAGGTCTTGAAACAGGGCCCCTAGAAACAATCAAGCTTTTCATGGCATTACAAGGGACCTCAAATGAAAGAGAGGCTCTCCTAGGTTAGGGTCACCTGCTGTGACCCTATCGGCCACAAAAGGCTGTTGGCTCAGGTGTATATTGGCCCCAAAGCCACTGAGACAGATGCACCGGAGAGGAAAATGTTTTAACTCAGCCAAGATGAATTTTTAAAATCCCAACCCTATTAGAGATGAGAATTGGCCCCCGAAAAGTTGAGACAGTTTTTCTGGAGTGTTTGATTAGTCTTAATAATCAAATGCTATTAAAATTATTTAAACTCCCTCAATTAATTAAGCCTCCAATTATGAGGCAGGTAAAAAGAGGAACTTGCAAGATTTTCTCAATGCCACTTAATAAGGCTTTTAGTTTGAAGAGTATGGTATCATTCTGTTCTGCCGCCACAAAAACCTGCCACGTAGCAGATTAAAGTAGAGATACTTCAAAGGAGATAATTTCTGTTGAAGTGCATAGTGAGCTCTTTATGTGAAGCCTCGTCTGAGAACACTGAATTCATTCTACTTGAAACTTTTCAAAGGAAAAATGGGGTTTGAAAGGAAGAGAGAGAGAGAGGATGGGGGGAAGGGCAGGGCAGAGAGAGGGGCAGGACTTGAGAGAGGGAGAAGTAGAGGCAGAAATTTCCTAAATTGTAAAAGTGATTTAGAGAAGCCACGTGCAGGGCCGGTTGGGGTTGGGGGAGGTGTTTCAGTGAGGAAACGGGAACAGGGCAGAACGTTCAGCTTTAGACGCCCAAGTTCTAGTTGTGGATCTCTGGTTGTCCTGGTTGACCTTGGGCAGATGCCTTCATTCTGAGCTCTGCCTGAGAAACACGTTGGTATTAAATCCCAGTAGCTTCTCCCTCCTTCACTAAGCAACGGGGTTTTGTGGCCACCCTGCTAAAATCAGTGCCTTACGTGTATATGCAATTTCTATTTCAGACTGATTGGCTCACATTCTCTCTCCTTCCATCCCCAAACAACCCTGAGAAACTGGCAGGGCAGGAATCACAGACCCATTTGTCACAGATGAAGACACTGAGGTTCCCAGGGCTCGCGTGTCTTTTCCCAGGCCCCCATAATCCCATTTCAGAAGCGAGCCTGGGCGTCTATGCCCTTCTACCAGAGCACGCAGATTTTCTTGGGCTCAGGAGTGAATTCGTGCCCAGAAAACCAGATCCTGTGTTGTTTTTCTAATCAAATATCCCCCTTTCTAAATTGTGTTGTCTGGTTGGTAAGGCTTAGATCAGAAGGTTGGAGGTTCTTCACTGTTGGGGACCAGAAAAGAAACACAGTCACAGAGCTGGATATCTGCGAGGTCACGCTGCGTGAGTCCTGAAGTTCAGGAATGGTGTTGGTCTGCAGAGCCCGGGAAGGAATGGAGTCTTGCTCTGTTGAAGAGACGACCTTAGGGCCCATGTGGCTATGAGTTTACTCAAGCTGCCATAACCAAGTACCTCAAACCGGGTGGCTTCAAACAACAAAAATTGATTCCCTCATGGTTTTGGAGGCCAGAAGTTCAAGATCAAGGTGTTAGCGGGAATATGTGCCATCAAAAGGGTCTAAGGAAGAGTCCTTCCTGATTCTTTCTAGCTTCTCGGTAGTGGCAGGCAATCCTCGGGGGTCTTTGGATTGCAACTGTACCATTCTGATCTCTGCCTCCAGCACCCCATGTTCTCTCTGGGTGTGTCCCTGTATCCAAACAGAGGATGTCCTCTTATAAAGACACCAGTGGGACTAGGTCTCCCCCCACCCCAGGTTGGCATGACCTCATCTGAACTTGATGACAGCAGCAAACACCTGATTTGCGAATAAGGTCTCATTCACAAGTTCTGGGGGCTGGACTTCAACATATCTTTCTGCGGGATACAGTTTAACAAAAAAAACAGTGTCTGTTCCCCTATTGCACCACTTCTCAGAGTTTCGTGAATGACTGTCAGGAGAGGCTCCCACAGTGGACATGTTTCACATGTTTTGGCTTTAAAGAAAAATCTTAGGCAACTTCAGAGAAAAATATTTTTCTGCATTTGTGCAAAGAGGGAATCTCAACATGCACTAACCAGTTTCTCCCAGCACCAAGTTACTGGGAGAACAATGGAGCCCCCCACTGGAGCCCCCCAGCCGCGACAGATACTTAGAGCTAAGCAGAGTTTGAGAGGCTCTCTGAGTAAAGTAACTATTTGCTCATGAATTTGCAGGGTGGCTTTCGCTCCACACTGAAGATGCTCATTACATGTAGTTATGAAACAAAGCCATTTTGGTCTGATCCATTTGAATACTTGTCTTAGTTCATACTTGCTAAAAAAAGACTGGGGTGCTTTTAGCTCCTTTTTTCTAAACTTCTGTCCCACGACTTGAAGTGCCTTTTTGCCAGAACTTTCAGAAAAAAAAACAAAAAAACCCGCACTTTCCCTACAGGTGACATGGATTATTGGCAAACAATAAAATAAGGCAATACAAAAATTACAGAAAAGCCGTCCATTCCCATCTGGGCATCTACCATACTTTCTTGTGCTGGTATAGAAGCGGTTTTATGTTTCACCGGTCTGCGCTGGGGTTGCATGTTCTGTGTTCTCTTCCTTTATCTCTTCTGCTTTCATTCCCTCCCTTGATTCTTTGTATTTCTTTCCCCAATTTGAGAAAAAAAAATACAGATCACAGTAAGTAGACAATACATTTTCTTCCCATTCTATTTTAGCTTTGAAAGAACAAGTCCATTTGCAGGACCTCTGGACCCGCCAGAAAACGCCATCATTTCTCAGCTGAGAAGAAAACCCTTCCACAGGAAGGACGTGGGGTGGAAGGAGCCCTGTCCTGTGCTGAGTTGTGGTGGGTCACATGAAGGAACCACGGCCCCAGTGCAGTGGCTGCTTGACTTTCTTCGTCACCCCAAAGTACCTATGTCCTGATTCCAAAACTTGAAGGAAAAAAAAGGAAGTTCAGTGTAAACTCCACTTTTCAATCTCCTTTTAAAGTCACACCACCCCCTCTCCATCAGACATCTGGGGGGACCTCCTCAGCATCCACATTCTCTTCTCTCCCCGGCAACTCCCAGTTTCTGTCTGAGAACGCATCTGGGTCAGAAAAAGCTTTTTCCAAATGACTCCAGCTCCAGGGACGGACCACAGGACTAAGCCAGTCAGTGCTTCCTGTGCCCCTCGTCACTGTGATTGGTTCAGACAATGGCATGTAGCCTGCACTGGTCCAACCAGAGTGAGTCTCAAGACTTTCATTGAAAATGCTAAGTCAAAGATTCTCTATCCCTCTTTGGACAGGAGAGAGCAAGATCATTGCTTTGGGAGCTGCTGGCAGCCACCTTGCTTCCACAAGAGGTGCTGGCCTTTGGATGAAGTCAACTCTATGGGCATAGTGAAGAGATGGTCTTGAGAGCATCACTGAGTTGCTGAATAAAGCCTCATGCCAAACTCACCCTTCTTTTGGACCACTTAGTTACATGCCTTAATAAACTCCCTTTCTTTCTTTAAAAAAAAAAAGATTTTTTTAAATTTATTTTTAGACAGAGGGGAAGGGAGGGAGAAAGAGAGGGAGAAAAACATCAATGTGCGGTTGCCTCTCGCGCGCCCCCTACTGGGGACCTGGCTCGCAACCCCTTTCTTATTTAAGCCTGTTGACATGGGATTTATGATACTTAACGACTGAAAGGTTCCTTTTTTCCCTCCTTTATTTCTCTTTGTCACCCTTTCCACACACACCATTATTCTTCAGATGATCTCTTTGGAGCATGATGAGGCTGAGGTGCTAGCAGAATGTTCAGGTAGCCGTAGACAGGATGGCGCTGTCCGACAGAGCTTTCCGCGCTGACGGCAGTATTCCCGAGCTGCGCGGTCCAACACAGTAGCCATACCCCGCTATCAAGCCCTTAAAATGTGGCTTATGTAAATGAAGAACCAAATGCTACATTTTATTTTAAGGTTTTTAACTTAAATAGCCATGTGTGGCTAGTGACGACTATGTGGAATGGCACAGATCTAGAAAGAACTTGGAAACGTGGAACTAAGACACAGATTGGGTGAGGACCGATCTGGAGTTCTCAGAGTTGGCCCCAGTGTGTGGAGTAAGATGACAAGAGAGTGAAGGCCGGCCCCTGGAGGGACGACAACATTCAAGTTCATCTATTTCATATTGTTTCAAAGCAAAATTGTTGAGAGTCAGTGATGAAAATATGACTTTTTTGTTTAAAAAAAATTGAAATGTTAGTATGCAAAGCATTTGGTGGTTTTGATATTTCAAACCATAAAATTCTCCTGAAAGTAGACTATGATAAATTTAAAATGTTTGACTTTAAGTTTAAAAAGAATATTTAAAATACTCACATTGGCTGAATTGTACTTAGAAGCCTGACTATACATTATTTAATTTCAATTTTTTAAACGATAACATTTTAAATTGTCACCAAACACATTTAGCATTATTGTTAATGTCACTAAACATGAAACTCTTGAATAATTAAAAAAAAAATTTCAAAGGCCCTGGCTGGTGTGGCTCAGTGGATTGAGTGCTACCCTGTGAACCACAGGGTCACCGGTTCGATTCCCAGTCAGGGCACATGCCTGGGTTGCAGGCCAAGTCCCTGGTGTGGGGGCTCATGAGAGGCAACCACACATTGATGTTTCTCTCCCTCTCTTTCTCCCTCCCTTCCCCTCTCTCTAAAAATAAATAAATAAAATCTTAAAAAAACAACAACATTCAAGCCCAAGTGCCAGCAAAGGGCACTGCAAACATGGGGATGAGAAGCAGGAGAAGGCATGAGGGGTAGGTATCTTAAAAGCTAAGAGAGGCACATGGCAAGGAAGGAGGGGTCAGGAACAGGAAGGGTCGCATGCATCAGCAGGAGACAAAATAAGACAAGTGTCCACTGGCAGAACCAACAAGGAGGTCCTTGGTGGTGCTGAGAAGAGTAGACAGATGCATGATGGGTGAGGCAGCCGATGGTTTGAGGTGCCAGAACTGAGACACTTTCAATCATGGCCATCACAGAGCACAAACAGGTCAGTCCGTGAACATCCAGGAGACATCATCCGCACAGAGACTAAATTCCTACTTCCCTGGGCCTGTACCACGTTTACTTTGACTGGTTTCTAGGGCACACGGCGACATTTGTTTCCCAACCACCCTTCTGGGAGTTTTGTCAAATCAAATATGGCTCCTAGAAAACATGGCGGGGCCCCTACCATGCCTGTAGCCTCTGGTCCTCATTTCTACATTGTCCGTTTAGGCCATCAAGCAATTCATTCCAAAGCATCGTTTTCTCTTTTCTACCTCTGATCTAATATTTATTTGGGGCTTCTATTTTTAGCCTGCCTGAAAAAAAAAAAGTAATGGGAATTCACAAGATTTATTACACAAATTTCTTCTCTGGCTCCCTCCCACCTCCATCAAGGCCCCTGACAGCAGTATTGTGTTTCTTATGTATTAGATTTTTAAGTGCTCTGTTAGGTAGTTTACAAGCTTTCCTAATGTCTCTGCAATCCAAGAGCACAACAGCCACTGAAAATTGACCACAGGTCGCCTCTGGCCTGTCTTTAAATTTAAATCATACAGACTCTTCCACTCTGTGCAGGCTTCCAATGGAGACTGCTGCGAACCTGACATAAAAGCCGGAGAGACTAACTTCAGAGGTATTTATAGTACGCACGTGGAGCATCATTTGTCTTTCAAAGCAATGGTCAGAGTGAAAGCCAAACAATCTGAACACTCTCTGCAAAACACTGCACTTCCCACAACTAGTTAGAATACTGTGGTTTATTCCCTAACCACTATGTGATAATGATGTTTTGAAAGAACTCTCCCTCAGGTAGACTCATTTTTAGGTTCTCTCGGACCAGCATTTTATCAGGACATAAGAACAAATAATTGTGGAATTGCTACGGCTATCCTACACCGCCCTTGGCCCTTGGGGGACCCTGCAGAGCTGTGGCCCTGGTCCACAAGGGCATTGCATTCCACACTGCTTCTTCCACCCTGAGCTGTAGCTAAGGCTGGATTTTTCCAAGCTTCTCACCTGAATGGCTTTTCTCTGTTTCAAATGCCTTCCCCCGCTTATCTATCTGCAAACTCCTCCTGACCCTTCAAGACCCATTTAATTGTTACCAAGCCTGAGGGGCCCTCCCTGCGTCCCCACGCACACAGCTATTCCTTCCTCTAGGCACTCACACCAATTTTATAGCTTGACTGCATTGCCTTTTGTTTGTTTATGGGTCTTTCTCCACTGCCAGATTTTTCCATGACAGCGGCCATGCCCCACCCATCTACCCCCAAAGCCTAGCACAGGGCTGGATGCACAACAAATGTTCCCAAAGTGCGGCTGGATGGAGAGTGAGCAAGTGAGTGAGTGACCGAGCGAGTGAGTGAGTAGTGAGAGAGTGATCAAGTGAGTGAATGAATGAATGATGTCTTTGGAATGATGAAATCCAAAGCCGTCCAAGTTCTGCAAGGTCAACACAAAGCAGACATTTTTCAGCAACTACACAAGAAGAGTGTGGATTAAAACAATCTCTGAGCAAAAAAAAGCTTCTTGGGGAGAGGCGCTAGCCTGGGAGTGAAAAGACAGATTTCAGAATTGGCTATGGCACTAACTCTCTGTGTGACTGTGGGGAAGGCATTCCACCTCCAGGTCCTCGCTGTAAAAGAGAGGGTTTGACCAACTGATCACAAATATCTCCTCTAGCTCTACCTTCTTTTCATCCTAAATCACAGGAGGAAATTTCTAGAAGCCAAGTGCATGCTGCTGGTGACTTGCTATATGACACATGCCAATACATCAGATGTAGAGAGGGAGGAGACTGTTTTCAGGGGGCTGGGTCCAGCTTATGTCCACATTGGCACAGTGGTGATATCTATCCTTCCTTGTAAACACCTTATGTTTGGCCCTGCACTTTTTCCCCTCTGCCCAGAACACTATTGGTATAGAAAGGGTTCCAGAACATTGATTGATTGACGTAAATATTTCCAAGTTGGCTTCCTCTACTTACTGAGTCATAATTTCATTCATCCATTTATCTGTTTATTTATTCAACCACCTACCTATTAATCCATTCATTTATCCACCTATCCTTGTATCCACCCAATAAATATTTATTGAGTCCCTCTATGTGCCCGGCATCGTGCCAAGTAGTGAGGTAGTGACAGCCGTCACTTGGAAGTAGAGGGCTGTGGATGGCCGCTGTGTGCCCATCCTGGGGAGAGCTGAGTGAGCTATGCCACTTGGGAGCTTTCCCCACGTGGCTCATTATCAAAGTACCTGCATTATATGGGAAAAAGTAAAAGTTATGTGGGTTCCTATCACCCAGAGGGGTAGTGTTCAGGAACTGGAAATGGTTAACACGAGCCAGGAAAAATCTCAAACCTTCAAGACTCTACATGTCGGAAGCGAGCGCAAGCAAGGACACCCCCTAGTAGTGACAGAGATGGGGATGCCAGCTTAACATATGGGAAAGCTGGCTGGCGGAGCCACCCGAAAATGGAGCAGGGCTGCCTGAGAAGGTAATGAGTTCTCTGACGCTGGAAGCAATTGTACAAGGGCTAGACAATCATCATTTGCTGGGAATGTCACAGAGGGAACTCGGGCGTGAAGAGGAGGGGTTGGATGAGGTGACTTTCAAAGATCCTTCTTCCCCGGCAGTTTCAGAATTCAAGGAGCGCAACTCAGCCCTCAGCCTGTCCGTTTAGAGTTCGCCATCCGCCCCGCCTTCCAAGTTTCTTCCTACTTCTGGCAATAAGGTGGCAGAGAGTACACCAGCCTCTCCAGCACATCAGTGGGCATCTATGAAAGCAGTTCAGCAACAGGGGTCCTCAGAGACACAAAATTCTCAACCAGGAAAAACAGAAAGGCCGCGCGCGACCTGTGCTGGAGATGGCAGACGGGTTTCAATTCTACCTCTTAAGACAGAATTTGTACCCACATTCACAATGGCAGGTAGAAATTCTCCAGCAGTTGTAGGTCACCAGAAATGTCTCTAGCATTTTTGGAGTTTGGAATTTGGGAGTCTTATTGGGGTTTGCTAACAACCCCGCCCGTCCTCTCTCCATTCCCTGATGTTAGCCGCCCCTTCAGCACATGAACTGAGATTGACTTTTTTCATATTAAAAATTAAAGCGGTCAATAGATCAAAGAAAAGAATTCTGAGGTTTTCTTCCCCCTAAAGAATCTCATTTAACCCTGCAAACACAGGAGAGAAGGGCAGGGAAGTGACCTTGATCAGCCTGGCAGTGACATTGAAAGAAGCTTCCCAGGTCCTCCCTTCAGCACCCACCTCCAGCACAGGAGTTCTAGGAGCATCCTGTCACTCCCTCCCGCTTCTCAGTGGCAGAAGCATGTGGCTGTCTGGAGAGCAGGGTTTATTGGAGAAATAAATCTCTACAGCTAAATATGAACTATGCAGAAGAAACAAAGGAACTGCTTTCTAATGACCGAGGTTTAAATGAAGCCCAGCAGCCTGAGGCAGAAGCCCAATTAAGAAGAGATGGGAAATTAGTCCAAGAGACCACTTACAGTTACACACATATTTACTGAGCACCCACTACGGACCGGGAATGGTGTTAGTTGCCAGGGTTTTAAAGATACCTAAGACGCTCACTCTGCTTACCTCCAGGGGCTGAAAACATGAGGGCGGGGGAAGGCTTGCCAGTGGAGTTAAAGGGAAGAGTCCAGAACAGGGCTCTAACAGAAGTGGTGTGTATGATCATGGTATGATGCTGTGCGTTGGAAACTAATGCTCAATCAGGAGGGAGTCAGACAAGGCTTCCAGAGGGGCCGCTGGGGGATTCTTGTCTTCAAAGATGTTTAGGAGTTTGCAAGGGGGAAAGGAGGGAGAGTCCTACTGGGCAGAAGGAAGAACAGTGCAGGCAGAGGAGCTGGGGAAGGGCAGGGCCCACGATGCACGTGAACACAGATAAGTTCAATGTGCGTCTGGTTGTGAAAAATAAGGTTGGACAGGTAGACCACAGCACAGCTGTGAAGGCCACGGGCACCATAAAGACATTTGGCCTTTATTCTGTAGGTCAAGTGTCTCAAATTTAAAGGACATAGAATCACCGAAGGAGCTCAGATACTGAATCCAGGGCCATGCCTCGAGAAATTGTGGCTCTCGGAGTCCAGGGTGGGGCCTGGGAACCTGCATTTGACAAGCTCCAGTGCAAGGGGTCCACCCATTGAGGAATGTCTCTGTAGAAGCTGAGGAACTGCTGCGGGGGTGGGGTAGGTGCCAAGGAAGGGCAGGCTTCGTGTCAGGGACTGTCAGCTGCAGGCTGAGGAGTAGGACCTGGAGGAGCAGGGGTGGAAAATAGAGCATCACAGAGGTACAGGAAACACAGGGCGGCCTCAGAGGGATGCATGGGGACCTCTTCCGGCAAAAGGCCTGGAGGCCTCTCTCTGGTGAACTTTCCTTTGTGTCACCTGGAGCAAAAAGCCAGGAAAAAGTAACCTGGACCCGGAAGGGAGGTTGGGCAAGATCTGCCGGCTCTGTGGCAGCGCCTGGGGGAAGGTGGCCATCCCAGGGGAGCCAGACTTCATTTATGTGCTGTGCCACTAATGAAGCCCGAGGTGAGTCCCCACGGCTGGGGAGGGGCCAGTACCCAGGCTGGGAATGAGGCTGAACACAAACAAGTGGCAAACAAGTGGCCAGGGCAGCAAGCGGGCCTGCCCTAGGATGCAGACTGCACCCAATACCCTGCCCTGCCCGCTGCTGTTGCAGGTGACAACCCAGTCACCACGGTTCTGTCCCAGCCTGGGCCTCCAGGTGACCCAGCTTCTCGGGCTGTTGCCAATTGCTTGGCACAGGTGGCCAGTCTCAGAGGAGTTGTTCTTTCAGCCACGCGCCCCACACCCACGCAGCAGGGTGACAAGTCCAGAGGCCTCAGTGGTGACCAACCCTGCTGTCTAAAGCAGATTGTCTAAAGAGACTGATGTTAGAGGCAGGGAAATGACAAAAGCAGAGTCGTTCCCTTCCCTCTAAGGGTGCGCCCTTGCAGTCCAAATGCCCCTGGCTGCATCAGGAACCACGACGCCAGGAGGCTGAAAAGATGCAGAATCCCCAGAATGCCACTGCTGACCGGCCCAGCACAAGCTGTCACTCAAGTGGTGCCTTGGAGATTTTCTCAGCCCCCGCATTACAGCCCCACTTAAGTCTATCTATCTCTCCCTTCAATATCGTTGAATGAAAGTCATAGAAAAGATAGCTACCCAACGCATGATTTTGAGAGAATACATAATGCCCTGGCTGTGGCAGAAAGGACAGAAGGAAAGGAAACTAGGATAATATATTTCGCTACTACACCAGGAGACATGTGAGGTGGACACGTGCGTCTCCAACTAGAACGGAGACAGAGCTACTCGTGCAAACTGGCGTAGGTAGTTTCGATGCTGAAAGTGCCATGAACACTGTTGCATTAGAGACCTGTTTTCTAAATGTTATGGTAGGAAGTGTGAGTTTTCTACAGCGGTGAATAATTTTTTATAGAGTTCCACACAAAATAAGGTACAACTGCTCTAGCCGGTGTGGCTCAGTCGGTTGGAGCGTTGTCCTGTAAACCCAAAGGTAGCCGGTTTGATTCCTGCTCAGAGCACACGCCTGGGTTGCAGGTTCAGTCCCCAATCAGAGCACGTGCAAGAGGCAACACACTGATGTTTCTCTTTCACATCAATGTTTCTCTCCCTTTCTCTCCCTCCCTTCCCTTCTCTAACCATGTCCTCAGGTGAGGATAAAAATAATAATAATAATAATAATAATAATAATAATAATAATAATGTACAACCTTCCCTGATTTGCCTGGCAATGCCTTTGTAAAAAGCATACATTTAAACCTTGCAAAAAAAGTACTTTGAGTTTACATGTAAAACAGAATTAGGTGCTAGGTGTGGATGATTATGGGTTGTTTTCTCACCTACAAGAAAGAACAGAGGATATTGGCAAGTCCTGAGTGACAAAGGACAGTTAATGGCGTGGGGGCTATCCCTTGCAAAGCAGGACTTCTCTCTGGCTCCTGTCCACTAAGTGCTGTGGGGTCCCCATCTATTGTAACAGCCAAAGCACAAATCCACAGATTTCCAAAACACCCTCCAGGAAGGGTGCTGTCGCTCCGAGGACCATAGCTAGGCAGTAGACAAAGCACTTCCTTGTGCATTGAGTGTGCTTCCCAATTGTGGGAGGCAGAGCAGATGGAAAAACTGAGGCCCAGCGAGAGGATAATGTCACACCTAGGTTTATGGGGAGCTAGCAGCAGAGAGGGGGATTCAGGATCTCTGAATCTTGGGATGAGATGGAGTTCTGGGCTGGATTTTGTGCCCACAAATCCATATGTTGAAACCCTAACCCCGGTATCTCAGAATGTAAACAGATTTGGAGATAGGATCTTTAGAAAGGTAATTAAGTGAAAATGACCTCAAGGGGTGGGCCATAATCCCAAATGACTGTGTCCTTACCAGGGAGGGGACTAAGATGCAGACACACATAGAGGAAAAAGCATGTGAGGACACAAGGAGAAGGTGGCCATCTACACACCATGGAGAGAGACCTCAGAGGAAACCAACCCTGCTGACACCTTGGTCTTGGACTTCTAGCCTCCAGGACTGTGGGGCCCTGCATTTCTGCTGTTTGAGCCCCCCAGTCTGTGGTCCTTTGTCATGGCAGCCCCGGCAGACTAACACAG
Source organism: Macrotus californicus (assembly GCA_007922815.1). NCBI lineage: Eukaryota > Metazoa > Chordata > Mammalia > Chiroptera > Phyllostomidae > Macrotus > Macrotus californicus. The sequence goes on from VMDR010001027.1 coordinate 144,649, forward strand.
ATGGGGTTTGGAAGACGGTCCAGCCTGACTGACTGCCCCGTAGAAATTGCCTTGGGATTACCACAAGCCAGTCTCGTAGCTGTCTGTCTACTGTCTGTCTACCGTTCCCCACACACCACGGGGCTGAAAATACAGACACTGCATTTTACTCCACAAACCAAATGAAGTCATTCACGTCCCGCCAGGTAAACTCAGGAGGAGTCTCCCGCAAGTGGGTCGATAGGGAAACATATAACAACCTCTAATTGTATCTCAAGTGTTAGCAAGACCTGTATAGCACAAATGAGACCAAATCAGGCCAATTAATTACCCAAATTACATTAATTACTCAAATCTCTGAGTTGAGGCTCCGTCTGCGTGGCTGGAGGGGAACTTAGTCATTGTCTGAGGGTTCTTAGAGTCACCAAATGTGCCGACTCATGTCTGGAAACCAGAAATTTTGTCCTCACAGCTCCCCTGTGCTAAGGGTGGGGCAGAAAACCAGGTACCCCAGGATGGCCAGACTCCCAGGGGCCACCCTAGCTGCGTAGGACTCTGGCCCAGTCATCTTGATCCCACTGTGCTGGTGTAGCTCTGAGTTGTCTTTCTAAGTCAAAACACCTTCTGTTTGCTCAGGCAAGGGGTCATACAGCAAAGTGACCTGAGCCCCAATATGTTCTAGCCCCTTTCATCCTTACACCCCCACATTCACTTTCTCCCAAAGGACGTAGCTGTTCAGGAGCTGCTTTGCAGACCCTCCTTCCCACATTGTCACCTTGGTGCTGAGGCCAACGGCAAGTCCAGAATCCTTGTTCCCCTGTGCTGGTTCCTACTGGGTTGAGGGACAGGCGGAGTGCTGCTGGGAAAGGTGGTCTTTCCTAAGTCTGGCCTCCAAAAGGGGCCACCCCAGAGCCTCTCATGGTGGCCAGTGGCACCATGTTGGTTGACGCAGCAAGGCGATGAGAGGCCGATGGGAAGTTTTAGGTGGGAGAACGTGACCTGAGCTGTAGTGTTAGGAGCTGAGGGGACAACCTACAGAAGTAGGTAAATGTACCTCCCTCTTGTTAATGAGGAAATCGAGTTTCAGAGAAGAGGAGCTGACTTCTTGGAGGTTTCAGAGCTAGTAAGTAGCTGAGGTGGGTCTGGAGTCTAAGGCTTCCAACCCCAAACCTGGCAGCCAGCCAGGGACCCTGGTACCAACGGGGCACGTCCAGGGGGGTTACATAAATTCTGTTATTGGTAATGCTGACTGCACAGACACCTTTGCCAAGGGAAGCATGAGCCAGTCCTCTACCAGACACATCCCACATTCCACTTTAGGGACAGAGGGCCAATACTCTGGCATATGAAATTTGCTGCTAAAATTTCTTCCTAAGTCCATACAATTGCTTTTCTGAACTCATCCATCATGGGGTCATGATTAGACATTAAAATTCTTATACGTGTAATCAGCTTTTCCTGGTGATCGAAGTCTCAGGTAACCAGTGGGTCAGACTGCAGTTATTCATAGGAAATCATGCCATCTCCCAGCATCACTGCAAACAATGGGGAAGGTCCTTTCATCCCTCACATGGGGCTTTTAAAGATAACTTCCTAATGAATGCTTTCTTTCTTACTTTGCAGGTAAAATACTGAGTTGAGAAAAGTCTTTTGGACTCATCCCTGAAAGATCAAGCCACCCTGTGTCCCCTTCCTTGACTGCTTTCTCGTCCAGCTGACTCAGAGAGGGCCGACTAGGGAGAGGAAACTCCTGTGCTGGGTGTGGAGTCCAGCTGGGGAGATGAGGCCGGGGACACACAAGCCCTGCACCCTAAGGCAGCTGAGCCAGTGCAGAATGAACATGCACAGGCCTTCACATTCAGAGGATATTTCCAAGGCCTCTCGGTCCTGGAGCATTGCTCACTGGAGAAGGGAAGGAAAGACTCAGCTAGACTTCCAAGGAGGCATCTTGTGTTTAACATGCTTGTCAATGAAGGATTAATAAAAGTTGCTCAAGGGGAAGTAAGCACAATCTCCACTGCTCTGGGCAGAATCTAGGTTTGTGTAATAGTCAGGACAGGCAGGATTGTGCTGTAGTAACAAACAAACCCCAGATCTAAGTGACCTAAGCTAACAAAGGTATTTCTCTCTCATGTTACACGTCTATGTAGGGTCAGCTGGAGGCTTTGCTCAACATGGACATTCAGAGACCCAGACTGACAGAGCGAATTACTTCTCGAACACTGTCAAGAGCTGCGAAGAGTTTCCACAATCATCTTCACGCTCTGGCCTGGGAGTGATGTACACCTCATTGACCATAGCTAGTCACTTGGCCCCATCCAACAACATGGGGGTCAGGAGGTGCGATCCCGCCACTGACCTGGCAGGCAGAGAGCTGGAAACGGCTGGCATCAGCACTAATGACCATCTCAGCAGAGACCTGAGGTTTGCTCACCTGTGCTTTTCTTGTTTTGGAATTCCGCTCCCCTCCTGACTACCAGGAGCAGAAAGTGGGTTGAGAGGGCAGGTGTTGCAAGATGCAGCAGACCACTGGAAAGTTTAAACTGAACAAATGCCCCCGCCCCCCCCCCCCAACATTTTGTCACATCACAAACTACTATCCGGGGCAGTCCAGTCCTGAGGGAGCTGCTGAAGAACAGTAACCTGCAAATGTCAGGGGAAGTCAAATGCCTGGTCACACCCAGAGCTGAAGGGGCCTCAGGGATCCTCTAATAACCCTGTCATCTCTGGGATGGGGGAATCGGGGCCCACAAAGATGTTTTCCAAAGAAGAGATAAGACTGGAGCCCAGATCTCCTGGCATCTAGGACTTAAACAATTTTTCTCAGGAGTGACCCACTACTGTCTGTGCAGAACCCCAGATCTGTAAGGAGTAAAAGGGAAAACAGAGGCTGGAGGGCAGGGGAGGGTGCCCTTGGCCCCGTGGACAAACATTCCCTTCCTGAGGTCACTTCATCAGGCCTTACCCCTAAACCAACATTGCCGGCAGGCCCTTTAGCAGCTCTGTTTTGTGTTGGTGGAAACTGCTGAGCCAGAGGCTTCTAGCTTCTAACTGAGGAAATTGGAGCTGTGTGTCTAAGCGAGAGAGGCACAGCTAGACTGCAACCTTGCTCCATCCACCCATCCATCCATCCTTCCATCCATCCATCCACCCACCCATCCATCATACACTCAGCCCATGCTTCCTTCCACAGAAGTGGCAGTGAGGCAGGAGATGGTGCAGATGAGGAAACCTCAATAGACACATCATCCTGAACCTTGTTGTCCACATCACAGCTTCTGCCTTCCCCTGATCTCATAGACAAGATTGTGCGACAAGTCAGTTTAATCCCTGGGCCCTGTTCCCCCTGCACAGACTCCGCTTCACCTGATTACTCCTGGGGGGACTGAGCCAAAACTAGGAATGTAACTGGGGCCGAGTAATCCCCAAACTGGTCGGACAGGCTAGCACAATGGAGGGCGGACAGGGAGCGTTGCTGGGGAGGAGTCTTTGAACCCAAGGTCAGAGTCAAGGCTGACAAGACAAAACTATGGTGCTGGAGACTGAAACGAGACTTCATCAGGCTGGGGGTCTCTGCCCTGTACCCTAACCTCAGGCCCCCGGGCGCTGCCCTGCTCACTCTTCTCCTCCACCCCAGCCCACTCCTCAAGCTGCCTCCATTCACTCCCTCCTGGCCTCTCAGTTGAGCCCTTTAATCTCATCCATCCTCAGGGAACTCTCCTTTTAGGGGACTTGTCACACATCCTGTTTGGTCAAAGGGAATAATTGCTGGAGGGATTTTTATATCCTCTTTGTGATTTGAGAAGACCCACTTCACAGATCTCTGGGTCTGCTGGCGCTGCACCCACAGAGAGTTTGCGGGAGCCCGGGCAGCCTATCAGAGCCCCGGAGTAGCCCCAGCACGCAGCACTGCTGGCCTCCGGAAGGAGAGAAACATTTGGCATCAGGAGAGACATGCCGCAACCTTGGCAACCACTTTAGAGCGCCTCTAATTAAGCCCAACCCCTAATTAGTCTGTGTCAAGGCATCTTGGCTTAGCTCCATTCCCCAAACCTGAGGCAAATTGAGTCTCTTGGGCCAGACCTGAAGGAGAAATGCTTTCAGGGTGAGGGTCTCCCAGACAGAAAGCAATGGGGGTAAAAAAGAAATCCCAGCTCGAATACCAGGTTGAAAACGATAATCTCGCTATTTAAAGCAAAGGCACAGGGAGAATCCGATTGAGTGTTGTCGACATTCCCATTAAGGCCAAGAGGGTCGGTCCATCATGACTGATGGCTCCAATAAAGAGCCGGAATCCAAAGTGATTGATTAGGCCACCTTCTGAGAGCATTGTCCAAAACTGCCTTGGAGAGGGCACTTGGTCTCCACCAGTGAAAATGCATGTTCACGTCATGAGGGCCGGGTTACATCATCACCACCCCCCCATCCGGGTCTGTGCAAGCCGGTCTGCTGATACCCGGCCGAGGTGTGAAGTTGAGAATTTCAGAATGTGCCACATATGCCTATCTGGGGTCAAGCATCATGTTGTCACCCTTTGTGCTGTCGGGCAGCTCAGGTGGTTAAAGCCAGGGCCAGGAATTTGAGCTCACTGTTGGAATCTCCTGTGTTCAGATACAGATGCACAGCCTGAAGCCGGCCGCAGCCAGCTGACCTGCACCACCACGGCACGCTACTGGTCCCAAGGAGGACCTCGGGAGGCCATGTGGGGGTGGGGGTGCGGAAGGGTGCCTGGCTGTCTCCTTCCCATTCCTGGAATTGCCTTTGTACTTCTCTCCTACCCTTCCTCCATCTCATTCACTGCCCAGCCACTTGGTGACCCCTATCCCTCACTCTGCCTGCCATTGACGAACAGCTGAAGTGGCTGGTGACCACACTCAGTGGACACTGTCCACACTACAGGACTCAAGTGGCCACTCTCCCTCTACTTTCTGCTCGAAGTCGCGACTCCCCTGACAGCACGTTCTCCTCGGATGCTGGCTGCTGTGCTCCCACACCTTCCAGCTTGGTGCTGAGTCTTGGCTCTCCAGGGTTCTGACATGAACTCCATGCTGAGCGGACGTCTTCAGCCCCCCTTATGTCCCACGATGCCAGCACTTAACATGGCCAGTGCATAACTCACGTCACCTCCCCACCCAGCGCTTCTCCCTGGGTCCCTCCTCTCGGGAGTGCCCATGGGGCCATCTGGGGGTCATCTCAGTGTCCCCAGCTCTGCCCACCTCCCCACCTGTGCAGGTGTCAGCCCACACATGGTAATTCTACCTTCTGCATCTCTGAACAGAAGATCTTTTCCCCATGACCCTCCTCCATCCGTACCTGAGGCCTGGCCCCAATCATTTACGACTGAACTACTGAAATTTCCTCCCAAATGGCCCCTCCACTCTCTAATCTGTCTCCGCACTGTTGTCGGAGTAATTTGTCCAAAACGCAAATGGAAGCATGCTCCATCCTACTTCATCCCTCAGGGGCTCCCACTGCCTGTGGGACGCACCCTTGCAGGACTTTCAGATTCTGCTCCCCAGGCACTCCACATTCCAGCCACATAAACTGACCCATGGGTAGACCACTCACCAGGCCGGCTCCCTGCTCCACGCCTTTGCACATTCGGTTCCTCCTGCCTGTATGTTCTCTGCTTTTTTGATTGACAGGTTTTATTTATCCCTTTGGCCCTGCTAAAGTTTTCCTTCCTCCATGAAGCCTCTGACCTTGGTTCCTGGAAGTAGACAGAGCTGAGACAGAGCCTCTTGTTCAAGTGATTTACTGGGGTGGTCTCAAGAGAAGGGGGCGAGGGAAGCAGGATTGGGGAGGGAACAAGCTGAGCAGGAACATGGACTCTGTGAGGGCCGAGCTCCAGTCTGAGCCTGCACAGAGCTCTGGATCTTGCACTGCACCCCAGAGCTGGCCACCGACACAGAACAGAGGCCAGGGCAGAAGCCCTTTGTAGCCTGGTCAGTCATTGGCTATTATCGGCAAGGGTGGAGAACGGAGATAATCTGCCAGGTGAGGCTGCTTCCCAGCAGAGGACAGGCCTCCAGAGAAGGGGGCAGCTTCACAGGGTGAGCAGCCAGCCCTTGCGGCAGCTGGGGGATGCTCGCACTGATCTCCACGGGGCACTGAGGACAGCACCAGCAGCATCTGCTGCCACCATTGGCTCTCAAACTTGTGTGGCTCTAAAATTCTCTGCACGGCTTCTTAGCATGCAGACCGCTGGGCCCCAGCACTGGAGAGTTTGACCCAGGACGTCTGGGCAGGGCTAACCACTTGCATTTCCACTAAGTTCCCAGTTGGTGTGGGTGTGATGGTCCAGATGCCACCCTCTGAGAGTCAGGGCTCCACACCCTCTCTTCTGTATTCCGTACCCCATGACCAGTGCAAAATGACCACATCCTGAGTCGGTTCACCCAACGCCTGGTAGACTGCACTGTACATAACCCTGGTCATGGCATATGATGGTAGCTATTGATGGTCTATCTCCCTTACTGGCAGAGAACTGTTAGAGAGCCAGGGTTGATCTTCATCTTTGCAGCCACATGTCCCAGCTCAGTGCCCAGCACTGGCAGGTCTCAATAAATGAATCTTGAGTGAATAAATGAATGCCTGCGACAATGATGCAAATACATTTTCTACTGCTCCAGGGGCTGGGAGCAGGATAAACTGCTATTTGAATGCCACCTTGCTCCGGGAATGGGCACAGAAGTCACCACTGCAGGGAAGGAAGCTCATTGTTTAGAGAAAACCGTGCCAATGAATCTTCTCGCTGTGCAGAGGTAAAGCCAAGCTGGGGATGTGAGAATTAGAAGCAGAGCTGTGCTGTGTAATGATGTCAGAGCCAGTCTTCACTGCTGGGGAGCACCTTTGCAAACGGTGAGGATACTGAGCGGGAAGAGGGAAGGATGTCAGCCATCTGGACCTCAGGGGCAGAGGGCCGTGGGCAGGGTCCTCTGGTGGGGAAAGAGTGGGCGAGCACCCTCGCACAGGCCCCACATGGACCCACACCAAGCAGCAGCAGGCTGGGGGCCAAGGAGAGCAAACCCAGTTTGTGGGCTGGGCTTCTGGGCAGCCAGGACCCTTGAGATCCACTTAAACTTTAAGCTGTGCTTTTTCCCACAGTATAGTGCCCAAGTCTTCAGAGAAATTGCCAAGCAAGAGACATTGTGGTTTTAGTGAGGCCTCGGAGAACCATGCAGGGTGGGCAAACAGAAAGCTGCCTGGAGAGACTTCCAGCCAAGATGGAGGCGTAGGTAGACACACTGTGCCTCCTCACACAACCAAAAGAAGGACAACAACAAATTTTAAAACAAAAAACAACCAGAACTGACAGAAAATCGAACCGTATGGAAGTCCGACAACCAAGAAATTAAGAAACATACATCCAGACCGGTAGGAGGGGCGGAGAGGACTCGCGTGGCGGGGCAGTGGCTGGCGGATCCGGGAAAGGTGCGGCTGGCGAGGAGAAGTGGCGGCTGTGGACCGGGCATCCCACTCCCTCGTGAGGATAAACCAGGAGGAACAACTGGGGAGCAAGATGGACCCCACAACCCAGAGTTCTAGCTTGGGGAAAAAAAGCCTCAAAGCCTCTGATTGAAAACTCCTGTGGGGGTTGAGGCGGAGGCAGCGGGAGAAACTCCCAGCCTCACAGGAGAGCTCGTTGGAGAGACCCACAGGGTCCTGGAGCGTACATAAGCCCTCCCACTGGGAATCGGCACCGGAACCAGCACCAGAGGGGCCCAATTTGACTGTGGGTGGCGCGGAGGGTCACTGAGGGCCGGCAGAGAGCAGAGCAACCGCTATTGTTCCCTCTCGGTCCCCTTCCCCACAAACAGCGTCACTACGCAGCGACGTGGCCACCCCGTCCTGGTGAACACCTAAGGCTCCGCCCCTTACTATGTAACAGGCGTGCCAAGACAACAAAAATGGCCCAAATGAAAGAACAGATCAAAGCTCCAGAAAAAATACAACTAAGTGACAAAGAGATAGCCAACCTATCAGATGCACAGTTCAAAATACTGGTAATCAGGATGCTCACAGACTTGGTTGAATTTGGTCACAAATTAGATGAACAAATGAAGGATACGATAAGGGATATGAAGGAAAATGTACAGGGAACCAACAGTGATGGGAAGAAAAACGAGACTAAAATCAATGGTGTGGACCAGAAGAAAGAAACATTCAAGCACAACACAGTGAAGAAACAAGAATTCAAAACAACGAGGAGAGGCTTAGGAACCTCCAGAATGTCTTTAAACGTTCCAATATCCGAATCATAGGGGTGCCAGAAGGAGAAGAGGAACAGAAAGAAATTGAAAACTTATTTGAACAAATAATGAAGGAGAACTTCCCCAATCTGGCAAAGGAAATAGACTTCCAGGGAGTCGAGGAAGCTCAGAGAGTCCCAAAGAAGTTGGACCCAAGGAGGAACACAGCAAGGCACATCATAATTACATTTCCTAAGATGAAAGATAAAGAGAGAATCTTAAAAGCAGTAAGAGAAAAGGAGACAGTAACCTACAAAGGAGTGCCCATCAGACTGTCAGCTGATTTCTCAAAAGAAACCTTGCAGGCAAGAAGGGGCCGGCAAGAAGTATTCCAAGTCATGAAAGGCAAGGACCTACATCCAAAATTACTCTATCCAGCAAAGCTTTCATTTAGAATGGAAGGGCAGATAAAGTGCTTCCCAGATAAGGTCAAGTTCAAGGAGTTCATCATCACCAAGCCCTTATTATATGAAATGTTAAAGGGACTTATCTAAGAAAAAGAAGATCAAAAATATGAACAGTAAAATGACAACAAACTCACAGCTATGAACAACTGAACCTAAAACAGAAACAAAAACAAACTAAGCAAACAACTAGAACAGGAACAGAATCACAGAAATGGAGATCACACGGAGGGTTATCATCAGGGGGGTGAGCGGGGAGAGAGGGGGGAAAGGTACAGGGAATAAGTAGAATAAATGGTAGGTAGAAGGTAGACAGGGGGAGGTTAGGAATAGTATAGGAAAAGTAGAAGCCAAAGAACTCATATATATGACCCATGGACATGAACTAAGGAGGGGGAGTGTGGTGGGAAGGGGTGTGCAGGGC